>JARFOD010061347.1:0-22865 GCA_031763545.1 Mopalia muscosa
TCCTGTGCTGCTAAGTTTTCCTGCACTCTGGTTGGTCAGCCAATTTTGAACTATCCAATGATAGATCAGTGAAGTCTACTGTACACAGGATTTGATGACTCAACTGGTACTTGTGATCCTTTTTAACACAAAAAGTTTTACTTATTTATAGAATATGTTTTTTGAGTGGTCTTCTCCTTTAAGCTAACATGACATCTCCACTGCAGTTTGGCATTATTTTAGTTGATAACACCCCCACAATAGTGCATAGCACAGTCAATATAATGACAACAACTTAAAACAGAAGCGATTCTTATGGTTTGATTTATTGATAATAAAATAATAATATTTTTACTGTGGTCAATGAAGGGAAACATTTCACATTATAGCCTTCAGTCATTTTCATTTAATACGAATCAGTTGAGTAATCTCCCGTAAAGCGGATACAAACTTAATACAAATAGAAAGTAAAACAAGAAACGTCATAGTTATATGACAAAACAAGTAATAACTGATATCCAGAAGGTTACCTTTGGTAGATTTTAGAGCTTAACAAAAACTAAGCGGTGTTTGACAAGGTATTGCAATACACAGTCATATCTCTTTAGATATAAAGCCCTTGACGTCCAACACTGAACGGTGATCAAGGATTTCGTGTGTAATTATTTGAGAGTCGCTGTCATGTATAAAACAGTCACGTCCTCTGCAAAGCTTCAGTCTGACAGGACATTATCAAACTCTGATATGTTTGTGCTACTAGCTCTTGATAACTGATGAGGTTTCAATTATACTGGAAGCAAATCTATGATATTCTAGATAAAGCACATCTTTGTAAAGAGATTGTTTCGTGACTGGATCAAAAACAATACCAGTAAAAGTGTTTACATTGAGTAATGCATGCTGAGCTTGTGTTGGTTACCATTCAGACATTTGTAGATGACATTATCAAGCGGACTCTTTCTCATCTTTAACAACAAACAACACGAAGGCAAGACTTTATTTAGAAATTGTGAATGGTAACATAAACAAATATGATAAAAACATTATAAATACAACTTAAATTTAAATATTATCTTATTGCTAATATTTATTAAAGGTTTCACATGATGTGTTTCATATTTGGTACGTTTCCTGTATTCTATCTATGTCAATTAAAATACGGAGGTAAAGCAGTATAGAGCAAGTTTATCGTATTATAACGCAAAGTAAAAAACTACAAATCACAAAAAATCAAACAGACGTGATAAGTGTAACCGAATTATGATTGGTGTGTACTCTAGAAAGAAAGTATTTAGTAGACAAAAGTTCGAAACCTCGGTTAAACCGTCACCCAAATCGAGCTTTATTATTCTATCCTGTTTAAAAAAAAATCTCGATTTGCCGGCTGATATTTGTTATTTCTTCAGTTTTTAACTTGCGAAGAAAATATCATTCGTGTGGGTGACCTTTCAAAGTGTCAATCTCTCCCCGACATATTTCAACAATTACAGGGACTGCCATTTGCTACTCCGTGCACATCCTATACAAAGCGGTGTGTCGGTCATCTTGTGGTTTTGCCAAATTTATCCCTTACTTTAATATAAAACATAATCTTCACACCGGCAGATCCTTATATATATATATATCATATTGGGCTATTTATTACAAGTAACACTGTTATCAATAATTGTATCAACTGCACATTCATTTATCAAATAGATAGAAACAACACTTTAAAGAAATATAAATCTAGACATGTCATTTATCCTAACATACAGACATCTATTCTTGCTTCTCCCGTTAGCTTAAACGTTGAACATGTGTGGTTTGTCGATTTACGTTTTAGAACCAATTTTCTCTCATATTGATTAATTTACCGGTAACAATTTATTTACTTGAGCAATCAAAACCCACTTACCCAAAACAGACATGGAATTACAGGAAATATAGTTGTAATTAATATCTTTGCTAGTTCTTAAGACAACAAAGATTTAATTTGTAGAGAGAGCATGTATCTGTTTGAACTCGGGTATCGTGTATTATTAGCCAGTTAAACGCCAAATACTGTTAAATTCTTTCCTGACAATTCTCATTCCTGAGGATCGTATCATTAATTGTATTATTACCAAGATTTGTCACATCAGCAAAAACACACATAAACATTCATGAGACATTTTTTTAAATTATTTTTGTCAATTACTTTGTGCATGCAGAAGGGATATATTTGTTTGTTTCTTTGATTGGTGTTTAACGTCGTATTCAAGGGTATTTCACTTATATCCCGAGGGATTGTCCACTTCACACTGTACACAGACTTATTACGGTGGAAAACCGGGAGGAAATCTCGTAAAAACCACCCCCGCTATTGCCGGGGCCACAACATGTGACTAGCTCATATACCTGATGGTCGAAAGGCGGACTCGAACCCGTGAACGGTAAATCGAAGCATATTCAGTTCAGGAAGCGCATTCGCTACCACTGAGCCACGGCCGCAGGCTCAGAAGGGATATAAAGGGCTTTATATTAATCTGTTCTGCCAACAGAGTTATTCAGATTTTATCTTTCTCATGGCGACATTCCTGCACCTGAATGTTTCAATATCAGTCTGAAACCCTATTAAGCTATTCGATTCCAAACAAATATATTATTTTGAATATTTATTCAATCATATTCACATTTCCCGTGGCCTTTGAATGATTTGCGCCGAAAGTTTCTGGAGTTGTCTGTCATTGATATAAACAAACATACATGCCAATATAAACACCAATCATGCATTACACAATAGTAATGAACATAAAGACAGTCATATATTATTGACATTTATGCACAGGTTAGTGTATTAGATAGCAGTATACAATGGTTTGCAAAAAAACGTAATATATCTATACTCTGGTCAAATATAGACACCCTACAAATATCCTATTTCATCCTTTTTTTTAAATTTAGGAGTCAACATTTTCCACATTTTCCAATAAACAATCCTTGAAAAAGACAATGTGTAGCATGTAAATAGATGTAAATAATGGATAATTAATGTACAGTTTCTGATCTCTGCTACATTGTAATAGAGATTTTCAAGTTGCTTCCAGTGTAGGGAACTATATAATATTATAAGCATTTCATTGGTTGTATTATATGTGGTAAAGTAAACTGCGTGGATGTATACAATCTTAAATAATTTTACCATTTTGTTTTAAGAGCCGTGAAAAATACACCTCGATCTTTATTAGTACACTATAGAAATATATGGCTCATGATAATTATTTATTTAATACCCCAAAATTGCGCATTTGTCGTCATATCTGCCAAAAGATATAACTAGACAAAACGAATACGGTGAAATTGACTACTATTGCTTTGCAGGTACTTCAGAAAGCACATCGTTATATTCATGCGTCAAATGTACTTCAATGACTCGCATACTAACTATAAGTTAACGATATTTATCAATTTTACTAATAATAATAATCTCTTCAGATTGACAAGACGATAAATCGTTATAACACCGGAGACAGACTGAGATAGCAAATAATGATCGATCAACCGAATATAGCCTTTTGTTATATCCGATACGACACTCCCAAAAACTCTCCCATACATTGGATTGGGAAAATTGCTTTTAAAAGTTGTCCTTTTGGCTGTTATCGTTGTTAGTAAATAAAGACTATATATTTTGGATATATCTGGAAATATTTTGTGATATTCAAGAAAATGATTGGTACAAAAATACGGTTTTCTTTTTTCGTCTTTTTACGGGGATATCTGGTGTCCTGTTGAAATGCAATTTTGTCATTTATCAAACAAACATCAAAGATCTATCCTTTTACTCAGTGTTTTCGTTATTTTGAGATAACACTTAGTTAGTTTGAACAGATAGATTCTAGTTCAGAAAATTTTGCAGGTTGAAACCCGATCGGGAATCGAACACACGACCCACAAATTTGGACACTGAATCGCCGGCAGTAGATCCCTAGACGCCTCGGGTACCCGGCTTTATACAAAAGTAGAAGGTTAACTCCGAGGGTCGCGGGTTCCATTCCCTGACGTGTTTCGACCTGAAAAATTTACTGAACTAGAATCGGTTCAAAATAAGAAACTGTGATTCCAAAATAACGAAAACATGGTTAATACTCAATTTTTAAAAGACACAAAAAATAATTTATCCTGATGCTCCAATATTACCCGCCGGCGGTTAATTGGAAGGAGCTTCTTGTTGCTCTGGTGATGTTCTCATAGATAAATAGGCAACGCAAATCTTAAGGCTTTGTGATTTCTTTACGTTTTTGGGTATCTTTGTTAGTCTATAAACAACTAGAAGAAAACTTGCCATTTGTTAACGATGGATGGAGGAAGACGCTGAGTAGAGCGTACATCTCTATAAAAAATTATTTTTCTGAAATAGGAAGAAATATATCTTTGCAGGTCTCCATCGGGACTACAATCAGAGGATTTGAATAAAACATTTACATTTGACATCTATCCCTGTTTCCTTAGTTAGTCACGTATTTATATACCACAGTGAATCTCTCAGGGTAGACAGAACAGATGAGAAGAACTGTAATTTCGAGGAGGTCATCCGGTGGAAATGTTATTCACAGACCGTCTTCTAAAGGAAGGACAATTATTGATCAATCGAGTATCCTTCGACAAATACAATTACATTCTGTTATAAAGAACTTCTAAGACACCGGAGATGGGGAATTGGTTATACAAATATCTCCTCTGGCAATTAATAAATAACGATGTGTAATATTTACCCCAAATAAGAACCCTTGTTGACAGCGCAAAGTCTTCGCTTACAAGAATACGGCAAGACATTCAGTATTTATAAATCGACAATGGCATTAAAAATGTTAGTTTGATCAGCGCACACAATAGATTGATTGATTGGTGTTTTACGACGAGCTCAAGGGTTTACCTGGTGTATACGTACCACTGAGATATATTTACATTTCATTATAACAAATATTAACAACGAATAGGTTGTCGAATAAACATGGAACAGCGCAGAGGTACATTAACATGGTTTCAACATAACCTTAATACAATTTGTCATATTTTGTAGTAGATCTCAGCCGTTTGGGTATAAAATATTATTACAATCTGGTAGTCCATACAGCCCGCGGATTAATGAATCCGTATCGAATGGCATTTCATTTTCTTGGAAACCGACCGCATTCACTAATGAAGATCGATTTTTTTTTGCGGGTGTGAATGATACCTCGTGATTGGATTGAATGGTCCTTGTTAATAATACGATAACAGCTGAGCATTGACACATTTCACCTGATAGAAGTCAACCCATTAGAGACCTTGACTGTCCACTATGGGAGAATCTAATGGTTTTTATTTTTATTAACATATTTTTTTAAATTTATTTAAATTCTCTAGCGTACAAAACATCAATTGTGCTTTTTAAATTCATTTGGAGGCGGGAATAAAGTCTGGGTGACTTGGTATATTCAAGATAGATTGATGTAATACATTTGCATTCTTAGTGAGACATTTGAATGGTACATATTGAGATTTGTGAACAGTGTGCATGGATCATTTTTCATGTTTGTTGCTTTTGTTATGAATTTTATTATATTAGTTCTCTAACAGATGTTTCTTTAGGGAGGATTTAAAGAGAGATGTAGAAGGCATTGTTTTTATACTTGTTTGTATCCGGTTCCACTCCATATATGGCGTGATGAATATGTCAGGCCGGTGATTTATTCAACGTATTTCCAGCTTGCGATTGGCTGAAACCAAAAATAGAGGGAGAGACGGTGCAAATATTAATCTATTTTGGTGATAAACCTTGATTAACATGTCTCTATTATTAGGAATGAAATTGGCACATTATATCGCCGTTATATGGAGAAAGTTTCATTTTGTCCTGGTGCTCCTGAAACCGATCCACTGGTGATGTTCTTGCATTATGTGATGGATATTTGGTGTCTATGTTTGTTGCCTTGATGTCAGGGAACACTTTCCGCCACACATTTGACTGGCTGGTCGTAATTACAGTGACAAATTATTCAGTACGACGTTAAACCCTAGTCCGTGCAGCCCTCGGGTTAATGAATCCGTATCGAATGACATCTCACGTTCTCAGAAACCGACCGAATTCACCAATGGATATCGATTTTTCTTTGACTGGTGTGAATGATACCTCGTGATTGGATTGAATGATCTTTGTGAAAACTGATGAGCATTGACAGATTCCAACCTATAGAAGTCGTCATTGCTGTCTGGTCGTAACGGAAGTGACAATGCAGTAAGGCGTTAAACCCTTATGAAACGAACAACATATAATGAATATAAGATACTAATATTACCATTTGTTTATATTATAATACAGTAATATATTTTGGATATTAAGAAATTATAGTATTCCATGCCCACCTTGGAATAATAATTAAGGATTTTGTATGTAATTCGTTGACATTCGATATCATTTATGAATCCACCACTGTTGTCGATAACGTTTCACTCTGACAGCACGTTATTAAACTCATACAGGTTTATTGTACTAGCTCTCAATAACTGATGCAAAAGCAATTACGTCCGGCAAATCTATGATATTGTGTATAAAGCACATCTCTGTAAATAGATTTTTTCGTGACTGGACAGAAACTAATATCAGTAAAAGGGTTTACATTGGATAATACCTGTCAAACTTTTGTTGGTGATAATTAAGAAATATGTCCATGATGTTATCGAGCTAAGTCTGCACTCTGAAAAGCCAACCTTATCATAAATCACACGAAGGCGAGGATATGTTAAGAAATTGTACGGCAATCAATCGAAATACATGTAAAATATTTTGTCCTCGATGCTATTTCTGTGTTGTTAAAACCATTCCGCTTATTCAGCCCTCTACAATTCACTGCTGGCTAATAATTTTGATGCATATGAAACGTAAGCTGATTTTTCAAGGCCGCGCTTTCAACATGCTTCCTCAAATATATTTGTGACTTGATCTCGTCTGCTTCATAATATTATAAATTGTGAGTCATAACATTATGCAGTCCATAGACTGATTGTTCCAAATGGAAAATTGCAAGGACAACATGAAGCCGATATTTCTGTTGCGCCCAGTTATACTGGCTTGTGATTGTGATGTATCTTGTCATTGACAATGGCGTTCAATGGTTTCCATCACCCATCAGGCCGGCACGCCGTCATGTGAGTGGAATAACCTCAGGTACGGCGAAAGACCCCAATCGAACAAACAACCGACAGGAAAATCAAGGCGAGATGGCTCAATAATTTTAATGCTGTATCAGTGGATCGACGTTCTGTTGTTTGAAGGAACTGTGCAGGACTGAACGACCAACTTTGCTAATAGAGAGTCAGATCACGGGCAGTTTGAAACATTTGTCAAAGTTGGTATTTTGTAAGGACTCTAAACCAATATCACTACTTTCAACTACGGTTCTATCGTCACAAACTGCATTTTAAAAATATCATGAAATTAGGAGAAAAAAAATCGAGTTAACAGAACTAGCTACCCCGCTACGTAGATATTGCCCAAAATATATACACACGTACTGTGACATCAGACATTTTTGATTGCTGGACGTCCTATAACCCAAAACACGTCAAAAATGTCACTTTTGTGTCGTTTTAATTTAATATAGTTTTACAACTAATTATTAACCATACAAAGTCGCCATATGAAACGAATATGGACCGCAATAAACCGTTAAACACCAATGAGTCGAATACATTCAGTCGAGGATCTTTGTAGAACTCTGTCAATGCAGGATCCGTGTTGATCGATATTGCAATCACTGGATTGTAAGAAAGGTAGAGAGACAAGGGCGTATATGAATCCAACCGTATTCATAGAGGTGTCATGATCTTAAATTTCCATCGTCTCAAAAGACTGCTAAGCGTGATATGTAATTTAGAAAAGCATCGTTGGTCGTCAGCTTGGATTCACCCTGTGCTCACTCCTGCAGCAATTACATCAGCTGAACGGGAAAGTTATTTCGACGCATGTCTAGGTTGAATATTAAAAAACAGTTTTGATAATAGATTGGACAGCTAAAAGACAATATTGAGCGTTTTTGATTCCAAACGGCCTATTATTTTGAATATAAAATAGGTATGTAAAAAGCCTTGAAAATGCTAATGTAGACTGTAAACTGATGTAATTAATTGAAGCTTAATGTTCGCCTCCCCTTCCCTGTCTGCTAGGGTACGTTTCGACTTGGATCACGTGTAGGGAACTATACAATACCATAACATTTTTGGTTTGGTTGGTTGGCTGGTTGGTTGGATTGATGGACTGACGGACGGACGGATGGATGGATGGATGTTTTTCGTTGTGCTTAAGATGTCATGTTAAATACCGAGCTTTGTTAGTACACTATGGAAAGATATGTATCATGATTGTTACTTATTTAATAACAGGACAGGTCGCATTTGTCGCAACAACTGCGCAAATATATTGCTAATGAACACGACTACTGGTATATAAAACCCATCTGCTGTCCAAGTAGTTTTGAAAACACGCCGTTGTATTTATGTATACTTTAGAATGCCCTCTGGTCTTTCTTTCTAGAATGGCTGTCATACTAACCATATTATAAAGTAAATGATATTTATTAATTCTGCCTGAATAATACTCAAGTCAGATTGACAAGAAAGATGAATGATTATAACACCAGAGACCGGCTGTGGATAGCCAATAATGATCGATCAACCGGACATCGACATGGGTTATATCCGATACACTTATCTCCAAGACAATGCGCAGCGAAAATTACTTAAACAAGTATTTAGTCTCGTCGTCGTTGTTTGATAACGGTGTGGATATATTTGTGTCAGATTACTGGTATCTAAATCCAGAAAGTAAGTGGTACGAAAACACGGAGTTTGTGGCTTACTTTTTATTATGAGATCTTGTGCCATGTAGGTGTATAACTGTGTATATAACTGTGCGATTTATATAAAAAAATAAAATACAAAGCTCTATCGCTGTCTCCATTAAACTACCAGGATACTCGTTTTGTACTCTAATACTATCCCTCAGAGGTCGAAAGAAAGCTTCCCGTTTCCCTGGTGCTCTCGGGGCAAATTAACAACGCGAATGAAATCGTTTTGTGATCTCGTTGTATTGCATCTTGTGATTGTCTAATATTGTCTAATATTTTTTGACGAGTGTATTAATGCTATTAGCTTTTCATAACTGGTGCGGTAACAATAACCTCCATGTCAACTCTGTCCATGTCCATGTCCATGTGATATTGTATATAAATCACATCTCTGTAACGAGATTTGTTCGTGACTGGAGAGAAAATAATATCAGTAAAAGTGTTTACATTGGGTGATGCATGTTGAGCTTCGGTTGGTTATCACTACGAACTATGTCAACGAAGTTATCAGACGAATTCCGACTTCTGAATAGGTATCCTTATCACGCCAAGGCGAAGCTGCATTGCAATGTTCATCACACAAGGCAAATATACTAAACGTAAATCAATTAATTTCAATTATTAAATAAAAACAATCCTTTATTGTTAATATTGTATTTCAAAATTAAAGGTATTAAATACATCAATTAATGGGTTTCATTTTGGGTAATATCTCCTGTATTTCATCTCTGTCATTTAAACAAAGAAACGTTGTCACAAATGGACGTAAACAACCTAATGCCATTCAGGAATGAATGAAAAGGGATAAGCGCCCCTGCAATACGATTTTTGTAGACTCTGTAACTTTGCCTTTGATCTGATACTCACAATAAGCAATATTCATTTAATCTTGTAAATCCTAAACAAGCATTGGTCAGTGTTTCGGAGAGGTCGAGTCTTGTACTTTCAGGAATGTAGTCCGGCTTATTCCACGTTGCATTGTTTAATACAAACAGCTTTGTGCCTATGCCCTTATAAAACCTAAATCATTTACAAAACAGGAAGAAAGACGACGTTAGAGACATATTATTCTTCATTTGTAATTTATTCGAAGTTACTCACATTATATAATTCTCTGTCCGATTCTCTCCTTAATTGTGTTATTTGTCGCTCTGTCCTAGTAAAGCGATTATCTCTAATGTTGATTCATTTACCGGTAGCAATGTATTTGGTTGGGCTATCGAAACTTACTTAAGCAAAAGATACATCGAATTACTCGAAGTTTAGTCAAAATAAATAGCCTTGTTAAGTGTCCCGTCGTTAGCATGTCGGCATACTATATGCGATTTTAACGAGATTTAAAATCGCCCATTAGCCTTGTTAAAAATACAGAAATACGGTTTATGTATCTGTTGCCAACAACGATTTTTCTTTCTTCAAAACAGATGTTGACTTGACATTTTAGCATAAGGGTCACTAACTTATACTTTTAGGCAGTTTTGACCAATAAAAGGACACAGGATTTATTTGATTGAGATATTAACATCTACTAAGCTGTGTTAGTGTATTTAAGTGAAGATTTGAGTGCTGCTTCAACATCCGAAGTAGGACAATTTCACAAATTGGTACATTTAATCTATGAAGCTATAATAATTTATACGCGGATCCGTTATCAATTTTTTGTATTTTTTATTTTTTCCCTTTTCTTTTTCTAAATTTACCTATATGGTATTTTTGTATTGTCAGCCATTGTCGAAACCACCCTGCTTATTCAGAACTTTCACAACTGTCAAATAATTTGGAGAAATAGAAAAAATACGTTGATTTATATGGACAATGGTGTCAACATTTCCCCCAAAACAATTTTTTTAACCAGATGACCTATGTTTATGGACTTGTAGCCTTTGTATTAGGCAATCATTAGACTGACTTTTCTGACTGGAAAATCACGGCCAGATGGTGTAATAAGTAGAGTATATGTATATACACCTTCTGTGCAGATATGTGTCATTCTTGGCAATGGTTTTAAAATAAACCGGAATATTTTATCACCATGTAACCATGTGTGATTTTTATTGGAGTTGTAGGGTTTGTGAAACTCGTCAGTGGGGATAACACTATGTGGTGTAATAGCTCTCCCAAAATGTCCGTGGATATCTGCGATACGTTATTTGGCGTAACTGTTCTCGGACTGAAAGACCAACTTTGATTGCAGAGAGTCAGATCACGGATAAATTGAAACATTTTTCAACACTAGAATTATTTAATAGATTAAGTGGCAATCAGCCCCACTTATTTCAACTTGGGTTCTATCATCACAAATTGCATTTTAAAAAAATTATCAAGTTTGATAAATTCAAGTTACCCCAATACATAGATAGTGCGGAAATATATACACTTGCTGTAACATCAATCATTTTGGATTACTGGGCGACCTCCTACTCTCGACACGTAAAACAGGTACGATTCTGTCTCACTGTGGCGTCTTTTAATAGGCTTCTAACCAATAAATAGCCATGAAAAGTCGCCATATAAGACAAATATGGTTCATGAGAACACTATTGCACACAAAGGAATAAAAAAATCAATTGAGGCTCACGTTAGAACCTAATTCATTCCAGGATCCTAGTTGGTGGAGTGAAAGCAAGGTAGAGACACAATATAAGATATGAAACCAATCGTGTTCATAGAAGTCAATATCGTAAATGACCATCGCCTCAAAAGACTGCTAAGCGTGAAATGTCTTCAGAATAGCAGCGATGGTCGTCTGCTTGGTTTCGTCACGTGGCCACTGATGCGGCAATGTCATCAACTGAACATAGAATTGAATCGCCAAGGATGTCTAGTTACAATAGTCAGAAACGGTCATGTCCAGACGATATACGAATCGTGTATACAGTAAAAACCACCGGAGTCCTTAGCCAGTCAATTATATTCTTTAACAAATAAATCTGGTGGACAGAATCCTTGAAAAAAAAACCCAGATTTAATTAATGACTGTTTCATGCACGGCTTGTCTTAACGGTAAAATGTATGCAACAGTTAGTCACATTGTTAACTCATAGTCGTCATAGTTATAATTTTTAGATAAGACAACAATTCATAGCAGGGTATAGTTTGCAGTAACACCTGCTAACGGACTTTGCTAGAAAAGACTGCTACTGACAAATTAAACCCATTTGCTGAGAAAAGACGCTTTTGAATAAATTCCAGAGTTCTTTGTAATACCTCCAAGTCTTACTGTCTACCTTGGCGGCGATACTAAATAAAAGTTAATGATATTTATTATTTTTCTGCAATGATAATCACTTCCGATTGACACGATAGAGGAATGATTCTAACACCAGAGATGGGCTGTGGAAAGGAAACAATGATCGATCAACAGGATATGGTCTTGTTTTATATTTGATACGGCTCTCATAAATAATCCCCCAGTCATTAGATAGGAAAATATCCTTGAAAGGAATAAGAATATATTGTCTACCACGACACCATGCCTTTATTGGTTGTTGGGATGCCCGGATAGTATCGTTATTGGATGTACCGTCCACGTGTTCAAGCCCGTCTGTTGACCATTAAGTATATAAGTGTCCGGTGCCGGCAATCGTTGTTGTGGTTTTGATTTGATTTTATCCCCGATTTTCAACGGTATTTGAACGGGGAACAGTGTGAAGTAG
The DNA here is from genome assembly GCA_031763545.1 of Mopalia muscosa. Taxonomy (NCBI): domain Eukaryota; kingdom Metazoa; phylum Mollusca; class Polyplacophora; order Chitonida; family Mopaliidae; genus Mopalia; species Mopalia muscosa. Next base: position 12,485 of record JARFOD010061347.1, read on the forward strand.
ACAATCCGTCGTCAGATAAGTGAAATACCTTATGGTACGACTTAAAGTCCAGTCAAACAAACCTGCCGTAACTGATACTAATACAGGACATGGAAGAAAGGAGGAACTCGAGTTTTGAAAGGTCATCTGGTGAAACAGTTAGACGTTGACCGGATAACTCAGAGAAGGAAACTAATTGATCAACAGTGTATCACCTTCGGCTATTGTTGCTACAATCGCTTATAAAGACCTCTAAGAAACAGGAGATGGGGAATTGAGTATGTCAATATTTGATCTGCCGAATAATAAATAACGGTCTAGAATTCACCAAAAATATGGACGTTTGCTGATAATACAGATTCCATTACATGCTTTAATGATAGAAAATTTAATTGTTTAAATTACTTATTAAATGACAAAATGTAAGCTCGTTCCGAAAACAAAAGCAAACAGAAATATACCTTGTATTTGAGTCAGTAATCGGATGTTTTGGTGTTACGTCAAATATATATAATAATACTGAACAAAAATCACAATTATAAACTAATAGATAAGTGATCGAGTTTTTATAACATAGTTGTGTGAAACCATTTAAATTCATACTCAGTCAATAATGCCTGAAGAGTAGCAATGCTGCCTTTCCTTAGCACTGGAGAAAAATGAACTTTTCAACATTATGAAAACACTTCACATCTTGGCTGTGTTAGTAACAATTATTGATATGGTTTGAATACACCGCCGTCATATATATGAAATATGCCTAAATATTGCGTAAAACACCAATTTAGATTAAATATCTATGTGTTGATTTAGACCACCTGTTGTTTAAATCTGTATGTATTATAACAACTCTTAAGGATTGATGATACGCTAAATGCGTTACAAATATTAATTAAAGCCGACGAATTACCTCATGTTCTAGATTAAAATCCAGTTTCTATGATATATATTTACATTGTGAAGAAAGACAAAATTGCTAGTCTTCATCAGGGTTTTTTGGGTTCTCGCTGAGTATTTGGTAAGCCTTGTGGTGTTGTCCCCAATTAAAGACTTTCGCGCTTGAATTGAGCTTGGATTTTAGCGGTTTCTAGAGAGAATTGTGCTGCATTGTACCTATCTTAGCCTCCATTAGATGGTGTTGATATCTCGTTTACCGCTCTAATGCTCCCAATATCCCGAAAAAATCGAAAGATCAAAATCGGTGATCCGTTAATGGCATTCGTTAGGGGCATTTCATATTTATCGTTATGTTGGATTCAAATATGATGGATTACACCATCGTTATATAAGCGAAACAGTATTGAGCACGGCGCAAAACACCAATCAATCATGACAATCGTTAGAGTGCTCCTTCGCACATACAAAAATTGGCTATTAATTGGTCGGGTTTTCTGTATGAAGGAGTTACCTTAAGATATCTGCAATCAAGAAGTAGAGAAAAAAGCTTCTACCAGGATTCGAACTGAGGACATGCAGGGTCTGCTCTCTATCCAACTGAGCTACAGAGGCTTATTGCAGATAAACAAAAATGACCAAAAAAATAGCCATTAAAACCGGTGAATCATTAATTGTTTGATATAAGCTTCCAGATTCATACATTTTGTTTTCACAGCATGAAAAACATATTCATGAAATTGTTCTGAAAACAATGATTGTCGGTGAATTTTTCCCAGTCTTTTTATATCGCTTGCCCAAAATCTGCTTTTGTTTTCACCTTGCTGATGGGGACAAATATCAGCAGATAAAATTTTTAACCAATAAACGTTCGCCTGACAGTTTGAATCTGTGCGTTATATTTTTATATGTTAATAATTCAAAAGACGTTTTTATTATTGCTTAATATTTTTTAATGAATACAAAGACATACATTGGGAAACATGTATCAAGGTCCAAAGCACTGTGTTCACGTAGAGGCACCCCTTACATCAGGCTATTCCTGATCGACTAGACTCTGTAACGCTTTTTGCAAACTGTCAAGCACTGAGAAAAATCAATTGATAAGATAAATAAGTTAATTTTCCTGGATATAGCTGTAGACCAGTCTAGATGTGGAGATAATTTAAAAGTTTCTCAAATCTCACTCTTGAGACGTGGCCCCTAACCGTAGCTCAGTGGTTAAGGTGTGTGCTTACTAATCTTACTTCCATGTACCGTTCACGGGATCGAGTCAGTCTGTCAACTATCAGGAATATGAGTGCGTCACACACTAATTAGGCTACGAGCAGTGTGAAGTGGGCAATTCGTTGTCATATAAGTTAAATAGCCAATCACGTTAAAACCCAATCAAACAAAGAAAGTCCGTCTGTCGACCACCAGATATGATTGAGTCATACGAAGTTGCTCAGACCATAGAGAGGGTAGTTTTTACAAGGTTCCACAACACGTCTAATCATATCTTAGCAAGACGCACAGTGAAGTGGGCAATCCGTCGTCATATAAGTGAAATACACATAAACGTGCTGATGAAATACAGTCAGGTCTAGTAGTGATCCTAGCATGAAACCTCTTAGCGCTCTGGCTAGAGGCAGTTTGTTTGAAGAGTCATCTTGGTTGTGCTAGTGTCAATTATTGTTGGAATACACCGCCGTCATATAAGTGAAATACCCTTAAGCCCAGCGTAAAACACCAATCAATTAATCAATCAAACAATTATAACTATGACATTTCCTGTTTGACTTCCTGAAGTTCATCAGCTTGTATCCGTTTAACAGGGAATTACTTCAATGATTCGTATTAACTAATTTCAATTATTAAATAAAAAAAATCTTTTGGTGTTTATGAATATAACCCCAATACGTAGATAATGCCAAATTCTATATAGTGCTTTTATATCCCTGGGCGACATTTAACACCCAACACGTAAAACAGGTACGATTCTGTCTCACTGTGGCATCTTTTTAATAGGCTTCTAACCAATTATTAGCATTGCAAAATCACCATATGTACGCCATTGAACACAATTGTATCAAACAAATTCAATTGATGCTCCTGGTAGAACCCTATCCAGGATCCTAGTTCTTCGATATGGTAATCAGTGGAGTGAAAACAAGGTAGAGACACATGGTAGGATATGAAACCAACCGTATTCATAGAAGTGTCAAGATCGTAAATGACCATCACCTCAAAAGACTGCTAAGCGTGAAATGTCTTCAGAATAGCAACCATGGTCACGTTTCCACTGCTGCTCTAATGGTATGAGCTTAACAGAAAATTGAATCGTTAGGGGTGTCTTGTTTCAGTAGTCAGAAACTGTCATGTCCAGACGATAAACGGATAGCGTATACAGTAAAAACCACCAGAGTCCCTATCCAGTGAATTTTATTCTTTAGAAATAAATCTGGCAGACACCAATACTTGATAAAAAACAACAGATTTAATTAATGACTGTTTAATGCACGGCTTGTCTTGTATATATATATGTATGTATGTATGCGAATGTTCCTTTTAAGCTTGTTTAGCATTACAGGGAACCATAACATGTCATCATGTTGATGCGTTGAAACAACATATTATACGGGTGTTATCTGGCTCCAGCAATCGCAGGTGTGGGTTTAATTAGATTTCTTCGCGGTTGTCAACCGTATTTAAACAAGAATCAGTGTGAAGTAGATAATCCGTCGTCATAATTATAAGAAAAAAACCTATAGTACAATTTAAATACAAACATGCTTTTACTGATACTAATATAGGACAGCGAAGAAAGGAAGAACTCCAGTTGCGAAAGGCCATCTGGTGAAACAGTCAGACGTTGACCGTGTAACTTTGAGAAGGAAGTTAATTGATCAACATTGTATCGCCTTCAGCTATTGCCGCTACAATCGCTTATAAAGGACCTCAAAGAAACTGGAGATGGGAATTGAGTATGTCAATATTTGATCTGTCGAATAATAAATAACGGTCTAGAATTCACAAAAATCATGGACAATTGCTGATAACCCAGATTCTATTACATGCTTTAATGATACAAAAATAAATTGTGTCATAACAAATCAAATGACGAAAGGTAAGCTCACTCTGAACACCAAAGCAAACAGACATATACCTTGTCATTGAGTCAGCGATCGGATGTCTTGGTGTTACTTTAAATATACATAATATTACTGAACAAAAATCACAATTATAAACTGATAGATAAGTGATCGAGTTTTTATAACATAGTTGTGTGTATATGAAACCATTTAAATTCTCAGTCCACAATGCGTTAATAGCACTGGAGGATGATTACCTTTCTAACACCATGAAAACACTTCCCATCTTGGTTGTGCTGGTGTCAATTATTGTTGGAATACACCGCTGTCATATAAATGACATATGCTTACGCGTAAAACATATGTAATATTACACCTCTTAAGACTTGATGATGCGCTAATTGCTGTACAAGTACTATTAAACTGATGAATTACCTCATGTTCTGGATAAAAAACAGTTTCAATGATATATATTTTTAGTGTGAAGAAAGAAAAAATTGCTTGTCTCCATCGGGATTTTTTGGGGTCTCGCTGAAGATTTGGTAAGCCTCGCGGTTTTGTCCCCAATAAAAGACTTTTGGGGCTTGAATTTAGCTTGGATTTTAGCGACTGTAGAGAGAATTGTGTTGCTTTGTACTTATCTTAGCTTCCATTAGATGATCTTGATATCTCGTTTACCGCTCTAATGGTTCCAATATCCCGAAACTTATTAACCAGTAACGCGCCAGTCAGCCAATGAAATAGAACTTGACACCATGTCGATGTACCTTATTCCCAGGTGGCTAGATGTGCCATTTCCAGGTTAATATCCTTGTCTGCATAAATCTATGCCTGACAAAGATAAAAATCGGTGATCCGTTAATGGCATTCGTTAGGCACATTTCATATTTATGGTTGTGTTGGACTCAAATATTGTTGGAGAACACCACCGTCATGAAAGTGAAATAGCATTGAGCACGGCGCAAAACACAAATTAATCGTGATAATCGTTAATGCCCCGCTTTGTACAACCAAACACCGGATATCCATTAATTCAGTCATTTGGATAATGACAGTTAAAGTGTGTCAATACTCTCTACTGTCAACACTGGAGAAAAATTAACTTTGCAACATTATGGAAACGCTTCAAATTTCGGCAGTGCTTTTGTCAACATACCGCCGTGATATCAATGAAATATCCTTAAGCACGGCGTAGAACACCAACCAACCAATGAACCAATCAATCCATCCATCCATCCATCCATCCATAAATCGGGCTTTCGCTATGAAGGAGTTGCCTTAAGATATCTTCAGTCAAGAATTAAAGAAAAACAATTTTGTTTGCCTCTACCAGGATTCGAACTTGGGACCCTGACTTGCAGGACCAGCTCTCTAATCAACTGAGCTACAGAAGTTCAATGCAGATCGACAAAAAGCGAGTCATTAAAGCCGGTGAAACCTAAAATGTTTTATATAAGCTTTCAGGGACATGCATATTGTTTTAACAGCATCAAAAACCACATTCATGAAATTTTCATAGCAATGATTCTCGAAGGATTTTTTCGAGTCCTTTTATCTCGCTTGCACAAAAGCTGATTTTCCTTTCTTCGTGGCTACTTCTTTTTGTTCTCAGCCTAATCAATAGAGTTTCAACTTCATCGACAAAATTTTTTGTTAAACTTTGGCTTACCTGTTATAATCTTTTCTGACACGAACATTTCACATGAAATCACTAACAATATAACATAGCTAGGACATCTGTCACATGGCATCACATGGTTTAATGGCATAGCAACTGGTGCAAGACGAGGAAAATATCGGCAGATAGAATTTTCAACCAATAAACGCTCGCCTCTCAGTTTAAATCTGTGTGTTATATTTTTTATATGGTAATTCAACAGACCTTTTTATAATTGCTTCACAAGTTAGGTATATCTCCTGGGTATAGCTGTAGACCAGTCTCGATGTGGAGCTAATTTATACGTTTCTCAAATCTTACTCTTGAGAGGCTGCCCTCGGTCGTGGCTCTGTGGTCAACGTGTGTGCTTACTAATCCTACTCCAATACCGGTCACGGGATTGAGTCCGTCTATCAACCATCAGGTGAGTGAGTCACATGACGTGGCTCAGGCAATCGCGGGGATGTTTTTTTTTTTTTTTAAGGTTTGGATTGGCAACATATACTTGAACTGTATTTCCGTATTTTTAACAAGTCTCATAGGGGATTTCAAGTCTCGCTTGTCAGAATGTTCAATTTACCAAACATTATTTGACAGTATCAATTTAAAAGATCACATTCGGAGAAAAACTAAATCGAAACAGATAAAATTTGTCGCAGAGATACGAAAGACTTATATTTGGTAGGATCCCACGTACGTGTACTGTTTAATGGAGAATGTAGCTTTCTCTGCATGCTTTATATTGAACTCATGCCAAACAGATAATTGTAATTCCACAGATTTCTATACAACACTTACCATTATTTACATAATGGCCATTCTTTAAATAATTGTGTTTGCACACTGTTTAAATTAAAAAACAACACTGAATCGCATTGTATATAACAAATAACTGGCAATGTCATTACAAAATAAGCGACATTTTTTCTGACTACACAGCTCAGCTATCATTGGAAAGAAAATCGACAGCAACGAAAACAAATGTTTATGTAATGAAAACCCCTATATACCGTCTCAGATATTTATGTTATGAAAACACACATATACCGGTATACCGTTTATATTTGGGGTGTTTTCTCGCATCTGCTTTAGTTTCTAGGCTAGTTTGTAAGGAAAATACCATGGTGTCAACTTTCAAAGGTTAGTCCGGACATGTTGGGTTGTGATTCCACCAAGCCAGATTCTGCCAAGTTTATATACTCTGTGTACATAAACAAAATAAATGTCCCTTCGTCAGAAATTAAACCTACACAATGACTTCCAACATTGACTTCCTCCTGTTTGTTAATCCTAATTATAAACCGACAATTTCCCAAACGCATGTTGTATATGTTTACAGATATACACATACTTGTACCCCGTTCTTAGATTATTAGGAAAATATCGACGCGAATAATATTAAAGGTTACATCATTAAAAGGTAGATCTCAAGATGCCAAAAGGTAGTCCTCCTACAGTGTATACTGTATAGTACCATCGTATACATTTAACTCAAGGAGCATCAAGGGTTAACAACGTTGCATGTTGCGCTTGTCGCTACGTCCTTATACTACAGCTCTGTGCGGCCTGTCGTCCAAGTAGAAAATGCCCACTGGCTAAGGGTAGTTTGTTTGGAGTGTAGCAATGTAGTCTTTTCTTACCATTGCAGGAAGTTTAGCTTTCCAGCTTTATAAAAACACTTCACAATCTATGGTTGTGCTAGTGTCAGTTATTCTTGGACTACGCCGCCGTCGTAAAAGTAAAAACCTTTGTGTGAGGCGTAACACACTTACCATTCGTTTCATTTATTTTATCCATTCATTGATTCATTCATTCATTGTCGATCTATAATTAAAACAAGAACTAAACATATATGCGATGATTGAGAGATAGCTGATATAAATTAAACATGTCTTTACCAAATTCTTAGTGATGTCGTATGATGATAATACATAATCTACGACATATGAGCTAGACTATGATTTCGTTTTTGTACTACATCCCACACAGTGCGACCTCGATTAGTAGGTATGTCGAGTCCGTCTGTCGCTCTGTGATATACGAGTTAGCGAAACGATGTGGCATCGGCTCGCGGGATGGTTTTTACGAAATTTTCTTTCGGTTTTCCGTCATATTTAAGCAAGGAACAGTCTGGAAGGACCATTCAGTTAAATACGCTGGAGTACCACGTTAAACCTTAATCAAACAAACACACCAATGTGATAAACCTACATATAAGTTAGAATTTTAAGAAAGGCTTGGTTATTTTCTCTATATTATGAATCAAAGCTGTATAAAATGAGTATTGTCTGGTTTGATGGAAACATAGCAGGACTTCTCCAGAATGACTTTTGAAACCCGACACGTGATATTTTGTTAACACGCCAGCCTTAAAACAAAAGCAGGTGCGAGAAAACATGCCCCAATCTACAATTTATATCTGTTTTCATAATACAAATATCAATTTCCCTTTCTGTACACTTTCTAAAGACTGGTATCCGAGCTATGCCCCCAGGAAATGTCACTGATGCTAAAATATATCATCAATAAACTAAAAGATTTTTCAACCTTACAAAACAGTTAGTGGTAAACGATGTACAAATATTTTTGTTTGGGTAGGATAGCATGTTAATATAATAAATTTGGTTAAACATGCAATCTGATGTCCGCGGCGGCCGATTTTCAGTGGTTAACGTGTTTGCCTACTGATCAATCTCCAATATACCACTCACGTACGGGTTCGAGATCACACTCTCCGGCTAAGGGCTGCTTGTTTGAAGAGTAACAATGCTGTCTTTACTTAGTACTGGAGGGATTAACTTTCCAACATTATCGGAACACTTCACGTCCTGGTTGTGCGTGTCAATTATTGTGGGGTCAAGCTAACAAAGCAAACAATATGATGATTGGTATGGAAATTTCCTAATGGCATAAGCACATGCATGTTACAAATGGCAGTCTCGTAATTTCACCAAGGGGGCATTCATTGCAGGCGGTCCTCTGACATCAAATACGGTCGCGATCCATGGACTTTTTAGTAACGTCACAATACAAAAATGGTTTGACGTCATGTAAAAGCTCCACTATCACGAATGTTGTGACATCAGAGGACGCCTTGCAATGATAAAATTACCTCCCCTACCAACTTCCCGAGACTCCAAACTATAAAAAGTTCCACGGTTGTTATGGAAACCAGCATCATGTTTATTTTGTCCGTGCTTGTTGATAAGGTTTATTGTTTTTTCACCTCTACGACTGCTTTGAACAGCAAAGTTTTGTCTCCTCTGGTTTCGTTTACTCTAACGGTCATTTTCTGCCCAGACTGCAGGATTAGAGATCTGGTTGTAATTTTATCTTATCTGGCATATATAAAGTCACACCGAAGCCCCGGTTCAAAGACTGTTGTTGTTGATTACATACAGGTTTATTCCAGACACAATATCTTCAGCAACAATTAAGTCCACGCTGTGTTACTAACGTGTGCCCGAATTGACCTACAATTTTGCTCAGAAGCGTTCACCAACAGTCAACTGTTCCTAAATATCCTTTCCGAACAGTAAATGTAATAAATATTCCAATGCACCCAGGGGAACAGTATGAGTAACAGTTTTGATGTTCTTTTTTAGGATTAAGCAGGGAGAATTTTGATGGCTGGAAACCCCTGGGGTGTTACAAATGTTTTGCTTAAAGGGAAATACAAGTGTTTATCGACCTGAACTTATTATTTTATTGCATATTTTCAAAGACAACCATCTGTATTGCACTTGCAATCGAATTGGCACAACCGGTAATTAGTTAATTTAAAAAGCGTAACTAACGTCGTTGTTCGAAACGGTAGTTATATGATCTAGTCGTGGCTGTTTCCCATTGCCTGCACTGGTGGATACTTTCATATAAAGCCGAAAGTGAGTGTTCCAGTCCCAAGCGAAACAACAACAACAAACAACCGCTTGTACATAACAACCTGATACTAAAAAACGGATTTAAAAAAAAAAACGCATGTCAGCTGAAAATATGCTTAAAGTATGTGTTATCCAAAGAGCTATTTTTATATATATACAGCGGATTCACATTGAGCATGGATGACTAAGCTTTTGCATACGCCGTGTTGTTATATATGTCTTTCAATGCATACATAAGCAAACGGACACACTGGTGATCGACCGTGTTTCCGAACAATGACGTCAGTACTGCCTTTGAAATTAACTACTTAACGGCTATGGTCGACTGTTCTCGATCAATCAAAAAGCCGCAAATTAGGGGAATCCACATGAATCGTACAAATCCTACCGTGAGACTGTGCCTTTAGGGGAATTCCACAGCCTAGATCAGTGATTCAAAGTTTTCTAATAAAAAAAAAAAAAAAGGAAAGAATTTCTTAGATTTCTATAGCAAGCCAACCAACATAATACAAAATACAAAAAAGCCTACAGAAAGATATCAGCATAACTTTAAAAAATTTGACTAAACATTTTGCCTATAGATGGAGTGTTAAGCGTGATTGGTATGATGAGCTTAAGCTGGGGTGACACCAAATGCTGTTCTGCCATGACTTTGTTACGCTTCATCCAATTATCACATGTAGTCAAGAAGCTTGCTTCTAGCATGTGTTTCTGTTTGGTGTGAATATTACCCGAATTCAAAAACGTTTGGAGCAATTATGTAAGGGCTGGGTTATAAGTTTCTAACATATATATATTAACATTGTGATTTTTACTGAATAGTTTAGCATAAAAGACCAAAGTCACAACTCCGAAGAACGATAAACAAGACATGTTTAAGATTCTAAATATTTCGG
>JARFOD010061457.1:0-22864 GCA_031763545.1 Mopalia muscosa
TTCGCTAATTGGTTTGTGGTAATAGTCAGCAGGCAGTCAGTCGAGGTGAGATAATCTCGTTAATCCCTTCCGCCCTTCGATATGCATAGTTTTTGTCAAAGTTTTTGCATTAGAAAAATGAGGAAAAGGAGATTCCAGAAAGGCAAAAAAAGAAAAAAGTCAAAATTTTACCCCTGACTAGCGGTAGAGTCCTTAACCCTTTTTGACAACAAACAAGGGGGGCTCCACTTTCAATTAATCTGTTGGTGATTATGTCAGAATTATTACACAGGTAAAAATGTATATTAAGTTCGTGTGTTTCTATCTATCGATTGCATAACCTACTTGCCATCCTGTGGTTTGACAGCCGTTTTCTTCGTTAATGAAAGCTCCACTCTGATTGGGTGAGATAAAGTGACGTCACTCAAACATATTTATTCAATAAAGTAAAGTCAGGATTTTTTTGTCTGTGAGGCCGCAAGATAGGGACTGAGGAGTGGCTTAATAAAACGATATTTTTTCTACCTTGCCTCTGGCAGATACACGTAAACAGCGCATTGTGGATTTATAGCAAATAAGGAAATAGATAATTTAGAGATAGCAGCCTCGTAGTTTTACTTTCTTCTCGTATTCGTTTTTGTAGAGCCCCGCCCTTGTATGATTACCGAGCATTCTTCCCGTGTCAGAGGGCAAACACTATCGCTTGATTCACAAGAACAACGCCTGAGGGCGACAGCATTACTCTTAATTGTTTGTTTGTTTTACATCACACTTAAGGATACAAAATTTACGATTCTTTTATTATTGCATACTGCAAAAGTTTAGATAGTGATCTATATCCTAGAGCAGACCCGATAAAAAAAATTGAATTTGAAGTCCGTTAACTTTGATGATAAAACTTGACTACATTTACAACAGTGGTGTTTTGACAATCAGTTAAATACAGGTAGCTATCTGGAGAGGATTAACTGTCTGCCCGCTGTGCATATACGCGTATCAACAGTTTTCGTTTATTATATATTGAGCACTTATTCACTGACGCCACATGTGGTTGATTGGTGTTAGTCTATTAAGAGATTGATCACAGCTTGAATGGAATTCAACTGACATGTGACACGGTAGGTCTTGTCAATTTTATAGACAAACTGGCATATTTCACAATATATAAGCATATTTATTTGCGAAACATACATAGAATGAATCAATTCGATATTATAAACAAATTGTGACAAACAAGATTGAATTACTTCAAAGAATTGAAAAAGAGATAAAACTATCATAAAAAAAACCGGAAATACATTTTACCCGTTTTCTCTGCTTTCATATTTCAGTGAACCGTACTTGGGAAAATGCCTACTCCTCAGCGGTTTTTATACCTACAGAACAGATTTCTAGGAAAACTAAGACAATCAGGAAAAAAACTGAATTACTGTTTTTTTGGTTCATATAATGTATTATACGTGGATGTAAAACTGAACAGTTGACGTAAATGGTGTAAAAAAAAAAGTAGCAATAGCAAAAATTAACTTTTTATACAAAATTTTTCTATAAGTTTTAATTATTATTATTCTGCAGAAAAAGACGATTCAGAATATATATAAATGTGTTGCAAAATGCGCAGTAGTTAAGAAGTAAAACGTCGAAATGACAAAACTCTGTAGGGGGCTTAGAGTATCGTTAGTTTGGATGTAACTAAAACACGATATCCCGTATTTAGATGTTAATATATGTCTCATCTGCGAAGAACACGGTGATAACCGCACTAAATGGCTTCTCCTACTCGTCATCTTAGTTACAGCATTTAACAACTCGAAATTCAGCACCTTAAAATATTATTTCGCGGGATGGATCCGGCCGAACGGAATTGATCTGGGATAATTATATACTGTGCTATACCAGACCCAGTTTATCGTCAGCATACAATTTTAATCGAAAGCCTGAATTATCATTTAATAATAAATGATGAAACGATGACAGATATATAAGTTTATGATTGTATTAGTATGCATTATTTACCTTTGTATTAGCCAATATGTTCAATCTAAAGGAGACGTAGAAGCATATTTTAATCAGACCACGTTCAGGTGATGCTGTTGATCTATATCATCAAAATTGGAATGTTTGTCTAAAACCTGCGTTAAGACGTGATAAAGAAAACAACACAGAAATACAGATTAATGTAGTTTAAAAAATGTTAAATAACTGTGCCAAGTTTAAACTTTTTATGTACAGCAGTTCGTTTGTTATATCTTACATGTGGAAAAAATGAGTGATGCTGAAAATTTTTCCTGGGATCGTTAATAAATCTACATTTGTGATAACAAAAAATGTGTACTACGTGCTCGTTGGCATGACGATGTATTCCATCAATAATTGACACTAGCACAACCTTGTTCAGTGTTTTGATTAAGTTGGAAAATTAACCTTCCTTTAGTTCTATGTAAAGGGGCATTGTTCCATTCAAAATATACTGTCCCTAACCCAGGATGCGACGTATGGGTTCAAAGGTCAAGTCTCGGCATGATCATATTTTGTGTGGCCATTTTAGCAGAGCTTACAAACTCGGAATATGATTGTGATATTAAATGACCTTTGGATTAAGGGAATTTTACTGTTACATGTATACAATTATACAGTCTCTTTTAAGTCAGTTTTTTAGACATGAGTACAGTGTTTGAACATATACATAAACAAACTCAGCTAGGGCTTTGCTCAAATTTATTTTCGATATTAAATTAAAAATTAAGCATTGTCTATCTACTTGATAATTTGAAAATCAAAAAATAAATAATTTGAAAACCAAGAATAAATTTGCCCGTAGTTCGTATTTATGTACTTGTTGTTAAATCATTTCCATGCAGGGCATGTAGGTATTGATGAGGTTGAATTGAATCTTCGGTATATTGCCTTGTTCATCACGTGCTCTAATAAATTATAACTGACTACTTGTCGTCTATATTTTCGGATGAGTGCATTTATCCATAAAATCCCAGATGTGATCTGCAAGCTGTTGTAATATACATCAAAACCCTCTTCTGCAGTTTGGCTTTGATTCAAGCTATAAAAACTACAAACATTTTCCAAACAAAGGTAAACTCATATATATATATATATACTTGACATGACACAACCAAAGCAAGTATCATAAATGTACGGTAGAAACACACAGAATATGTTGTTTGTTCTACAGGGGGCACCTACACGGAACCGTCTAAATTTGATAATATCTCAGATCCAAACTCAAGTTTATCTTGCATATTTTACTGTCCATAATTTTAAGAGTTAAAGCCAGAATTCTGATCCACATCAATATGCCTTTGTGAACCAATCAGAATGATACTTATCCAGCCAATGAGATAAGGGGCGGGGTTATTTCTATTCACCGCTTAAAAATAAAAAGAATAACACAACAAAAAGCTATAATTGAGAGTTATTGGCTGAAGTTGACTTCCTTTTAGATAATAACTGCCACGGTGATTTAAAATTCTCCAATGATATTTCCACCAAGGCTAAAGAAACAGAAGCCGCCCGTGATCTCTGAATTATATGAGCTGATAAGCTAGCCATTGAATTGCCCTGAAATCTGATTAATTTGAAATAAACGCTATCTGGACGATTCTGACGGTTACCAACATGGTTTCCCCAGGCGTTTAGTCCGGAGATATTGCTTCCATCCCCACTAGATCATCGCTTTGTTCCGTCTTAGGGGATTTCCGTCCGGCTGGGTTAAAGCCAAATAACAGCAGGTTTTTTATTTCTTGAAGCACAATAGCGTAAGACTTCTGCCATGCGATAAACAATGTATTTTTTCGTGGAAAAGAAAATAAAAATAAATTAAATTATCATGACTATTTGAGCAAGACATCGCCAAATGCCACAAAGACCTGCTTTCTATATGACCAACGTAACCAAAACACACACCAAAGACAAAAAGCAATCGGGGACCTGCTCTGGATAAATCTGTTGAAAGATTACGTGATAAACCGAATTAACTTTCATGGTCCATTAGTGGTTTACACAAAATATTAAATTTGCGCCTGACAAATGAATAAGTTAAGGGGCTATCGAAAAAGACTTTTAGGATTTCACATCGAGTTGTCGCTAAATAAAAATAATATTATTATGACCCATAATAAATAATAATGATAATAATTTTTATATTCTAAATTTTGTGTTTTCAATGTGTTTCGGACTTATTACACGACTCAAAAATGAACAAGTAATAAATATATAATAATTATTTTATTTGTTTATCTGGATGACCATTTTTTGGAAATATATTGAATTTTTATACAATTCCAAAAATTGTTTTTAATCTTTAATAATCGTTATGCGAAAAAAAAGGCTTAAGGGCAAGTGAACAAAATAAAAAGTGCAAATTGAGATATAGCTGCAGAAAATAAACCGTTTGAATTCAATAATTGTTACATGAGTTAGGTTGTTTGTTTTATTAGAGCTTAACGCGATACGTAATGTTATTGTTATTTAACTGACACGGCGGCGCGGTGGAGGAAGCCGCCCTCGACACCACAATCAAAGACAGGAGAGGACAAAACATGCAGAAGAAATAGAGGAATTCACCAGAGCTCGAAGAAGCTTCTGACAACCCTCCGTTACATGGGTTAGAACAAAACATGTGCATTCTCTAAGATTTGTTCTGATTTGAGCATATATTTATGTTAATTGTCAAGGTAAAACAAATACGTGAATACAACATAACTATCCGGAAGTTTCTCAGCTTGCATAATATACCTTATTTTTATATATGTAAATTAGTCACACTTATATTATGGGCTCAGTGCTTTGCGTTTTCATTCCACACATTGTAACGCTTTTTTGCAGTGATTTTTTTTTTTAATTAAGAGGGTTCTTTCTTTTATATTTATTGGCGTGAATAATGTTGGAATATGACTATAATATTGAGAAAAAAAATCTAGTACAGAAAATTCTACAGGCGGAGAAACAGACACTCACATATAGTCATATCCCAAACCCCATCAGTGATCGTCAACGTCGGCTACCTAAAGCGCCCATCGGAACTACCTTCGGTTTTCTGGTCGATCTCCGCTCACAGGCTAAAATATTCTGAGCCGGTATAAGTTCTACTTATAAGGAAACATTAAAGATTAGCTCGCATGTCTGCCTTAAATAAATAACAAATTAAAAAAGAATGATAGTACTTGGAACACGAAAGGGTCTCATCTAATACTACTTACTCTCTCCAACCATATTAATTGAGGACCTATCCAATTAGGGTGGACAAGGCTAGATACATTATCGGGCATACTCTATTCATTTACTATGGGTGTGTAATATGCGATAAGACAAGAACACTCGGTTGACGATAAGTTTCCAAACGGTACAAAACTATATGTATGCATTGCCCTTTCTAAGAACCAGGTATCTTTATGGTCAAATAGGTCTGCGATTACGAACTATATAGGCATGTGTGACGACAGTGTTTGACAGTTCAAAATACCTCCTGGTTCACTCTTAAATGCTATAAATCCTCTCAAATATAAATCCCAAAAATTTGTATTATTCTTCCCCGACAAAAATGTAATGGATCACCATACATCCATACTGTTACACGGGCCTATTTGATTTGAATAGGATACGTATAAATATAAAATTAAAATAAAAAGTCAGAAAAACAAGAAATTTAAATCTCCACAGTGACATGTTTAATAAATATGTGACAAAATGTATGGCATTGGTACAAAATCCTATAGCCACGTGTCATGAATATGTACGGTTTGGACAATTTTACATAACATGTATTTACATACATCAATATATACATATGAATATATACAACAATATAAATATTGACTGATTTGATATGTATGGATCATTTGTAATAATATCTGTCTAATTTCTTTCGTCCTAACTGTGCATATACAGAAAAGGTATTACTATTTGAACATTTATTCATTTCAGACTACATACATAAATGGCATCCGTACCACAGAAGCATGTATAAATTTTGAGATGTTTTCAACAATTTGTTTCTATTCAGTCATTCAGTCAGAAGCTGAACCATGTGTCTGGCTATATGAAATACTTTAGAAAATGTTATCAAATGTGTCGTCATCTACGATTGTAATTTGATGATGTATAAACTTCGAGATTTATAATATTTTGTAAGTTGAGCACAAGTTTATTCAGATGAAAAACCTTTTAGATCATGACTAAGGGTTTGACGTATACAGTAAGCACAAACAGAAGAGTTGACCATAAAAATGCACATAAGCACCAAACACGTACCCTTTACATTAAAAAATGGGGTAAAGAGACACTATTGCGAAATGTTTTTTGAAAAAAACTGTTCTTTAGATAATGTATGAAATGTAAGAAAATAACAAATATTTATCAAGTTTTCTATGAATTTAAAAAAATGAAAAAGATAAAGGAAAATTGTAAAGGTATTGAGGAGTATTGAATGTTAATGTTTGCTGGCACTTTTGTCTAATTATAGTAGTGATGCAAAGCTAATATGTCCCATCCCCTTAAACAAAATTCGCAGTAATCTTAAACAGAATTTTAATGCATATAAGTATAAATATAACACATCAAAATTTGTTCCATGACAAAGCGTGTGTCGCTCCCAGAGTTTGCAGAAAATCTTATTTGATACGCCAGCTTTGGACCCTGTTCTTGATATTTCCGGATGCGTAGAACTATATCCGCAGTGGAAGTAAAATAGCGTAATAAGTTGTGCTTTTCATCGTTAAAGATAACGATTTCTTGTTAAATACAAATTTTCAATATTCACAAAGTTCATTAGAATGCTGTAAACCGACTTAAGGTGAACTTGTCGGGCTTGAACTGGAATCGCTTTCACCAAGATGTCGAGACAGTTTTAATGTGGAAACGATGTTATTATTTAAGGCTAACCTATCAGAGTCCTTATGTGTCCATATGTTGTTTCGTCCATCGGCAGCACTACTTTCGTCCTCATCTACAATAGAGATGTTATCCGCTTCCTCCTCGACACACACGTCAATATTATCCGGGTCAGAAATAGTCCGCGTTGTGTCTACCGGAGTCACAACACTACTGCTTGCCTCCTGATCTTTAAAACCTGGTCGTCTTAGCGTTTCTTCTTCTCTCTTCTGTTTGCGCCATTTGGCTCGTCGGTTTTTAAACCAAATCTATCAAACATAATAAATACGGGTTTTAAATATATTTATGTATTTTAAATCAGTCAGCTACCATTATCCGTTCAATATGGTGTAAACTTTACCTACTAAACTTCCTTAATTTGCTGCTGACACTTGCGTTTATTATCTATCCTGTATTGAGGTATCGTTATGCTGCTATTTTAAATATAAGTAACAATGTAGACATAGGATTAAGGCGCTCACTGCACTTGACAAAATCTTCCATAGATTTACCTGACGGTCACAATCGACTAAATAATATTCGCCACTATTGGTTTGGGTAATTGTCTTTTTAAAGGATAAACGTTTTTTTTTTATATATATTTTTAATATGTTTGCTTACCTCAACACGCTCTTCCTTCAGGTCGGTTTTCATAGCGATATCTTCGCGGAGAACAACATCCGGGTAGTGTGTCTTCTGAAACGTGGCCTCGAGAATCTCCAACTGTTCTTCGGTGAATATAGTCCGGTGGCGCCGTTTCCGTCTTTGACTAGAGAGGAGATCGGATGTAGGAAATCCTGCTAAATGAGGATACGGTCCTGTGGAAAAACAATAAAATAAATAAATCAATCAATACGCCGTTAGATAAATAAATAAATAATAAAATTGGAAAATTAATAAAGTAAATTAAAAAAAAAATAAAATAAAATAAATTCTGATCAAAACTATTTTTGATATATTTACATCCATGCCAAATGGAATATGCGTGGTTATTTATACACCATGACACAGTTCAAGTATTGGACAAAACATATTGACTCTACTACATGTTCTGTTAACCATATAAGGGTAATATTTAAAAATGATGAAAAGTCAGGTTTGTTCTTTGAAAAAAATCAAAACAATTTATATATATTTTGTGTTTTGTATTTGGAGTTCATGCATGTGCCAGTGAATATCTGTGTAACTGAATGCTCTGCAAATAACTGAGTGTAAGATTCCGATGGAAAATTGTAGCAATTAGGATAAGCCTTGGTAACAAAGGTCAAGGTGTTAAGGAATTATAAACATGAGTCTTGAATATCAATTCACCTGAATTACATTTAATTTCAGAATATTCCATTCGCGTGTTATTTTATAAGATTGAAGGTCTTATTCCTAATTGAACCCCTCTTCCCTATGCAGAATAATTTCATTGTCATATGTTTTTAGAGGTAGAAAAAATATTTATTCATTCATCACTACTGGTATATAAGGTCTTGTATATTTTTTTCATTAAGTTGAATGGCTTTTCATAGTTATTAGAGATTTCATTGAGGCCTCTTTCGTCTAAAGCACTTGTCTTTTTTCACAAAGTCAAATTTGGTTAATGTACCTGAGAGAGTTAGCTGTTAAAACCTCTGGAGGTAAAAGCTAGGCTAGCCAAGTAATTTACAGAGGGGGGTGGGCATTATGTAAAATTCTCTAATGAGCGAGATGACTAATTTTGATTTTATCTCGAGATGCGTTTGTAAAACAATTACCAAATGAAAAAAGCAGTGTCACTTCAAAGAAAAGCGGTGTGTTAAGTTGATGTTATCTCTTAAAGATGGCCCACCATTAATAAGCTAACTAAGATAATAAGTCGGATATGACCGACTTGAAGTTAAAGAGGCTCGAATAGAGAAGTTTTCTTATTTCACGATTACCGGTCAGGTTATCTCCAGAACAAATAGAACATCCTGATTTACCGGCTATTTTAATGATGTTCTGCCCCTTCGTAGGTTATTTACAGATAATGTATGCTGAACTCTCAATTATTAACAGGTGTGAAATCACACCTAATATGTTAATTTAAGATTTATTCTCCGATCAGTAAACTCTGTACGTGTTATACACCTCTACAGTTAAATAAATTCTTAATATCTGAAATAGGCGTGTTAGTATTTTGAACAATTAGATAAATAACTTCAAACAATCCTTGAAAACGATTTCTGGAATGAGATAGAAACGTAGTATCCAATAAATTAAGAAGTTGTTATCCATATCAAGTCTTTCCATGTTATATATATTTCCATCTTCTAAAATGTCCCTCAAAGAAACTCAAGACAACTTAAAATATTTTAGTTGTGAATAAATTATTTTGAAGTGGTTTAGTCTATTTTAGACAACAAAACAAATTGCAATTTTCCCAACCAATTAGTCTATTTGACTATTTCAGATTTGAATGAAACCAATTACAAAGAAAGAAGACATTTATTATTACCAGATATACAGGAGACGTATTATAATAATTCGTCCTGAGACAAACGATGTTCTTGTAATAAATGGTAAAAGAAATAGTGACACTTATTCAGTTATCTCATTGTAGGAATCGTCAGGTTTTTTTAATGCATCCGGTTTTTTCATCAAAATTTGACATCTAAGTTTATCTACTTTGTGTATTGTGACAGAGATTTCGTCTCAGTATGGGGCGATCAGCTCAACCCTTTAATTCTTTGAGAGAGGAGGAACGATTCTCTTAAACCAGCTGCCGGAGGTTACCGAGACGGTGCCGAATGGTTACTTCCGGAAATATTTCCGCCAAAATTTCTTTAGTATTTTATTATAGGTGACACGCATTTTCACCACTTTTCGAGTAGGTGTCTTTTCATTGTGCCCTGTTTAATGCCTCTTTAATGGGAAAAGGTATGGTCTCTGTTCAATGGTGTGTTTGCTCAAGTAATGTTGTTGTATAGACAGAGTATAAAAGGTTGGTGATCTCCAGCTAGGCCTCTTCGATGTGCCTTTGTCAGGCTGGAGAGCCGGGTTTGAGGTAGGGTGACGTTATGTACACACGGTCGCGCGCCGTCTATCTCAGGGGGAATGGAAAAGGGATGATTGTAAAGTGGCAGAAAAATAGATTAACCCCCTGTGGGATGTCCTAGAAGCGTTAATCCTGTAAGCCACTGGAAGCCTAATCCTCAATAGAACAGAGCTCAAATAATCGAAATAAAACCAATAATGCTCTTGACCCTTTGCTGTGTTTTTTGACAGTAATGGATTTACCTATGGCAGTTTCCGGACACGGGAAGTATTAAAATGTAGATGTCGTGTACGAATGCCATACTATAATCACCTTTGTATTGAGATTAATTATTAGTTGTGATCTAACCGAATCATATTCATAGTTTATCAAAATGATTGTAATCATTAAATGACTGGAATGAAGAAATGACTGCCACACCCTTTATAGAAATCTCAATTTGATTGAAAATTATCGATCTATCGTTTTACTACTTTTGTTAACGGAACTGGAGAAATACTGTTTGACACGATTTACACATGGACGTTAATATATAATAAAATTCGGCACATCTATATAATTGTGGTTACTCTAACGTAGTGTAAATCTGCAATGCTGAGATATTGATATGTATATTATTTCCATAAACATTGGGAAGCGTCGGGGGAGGGGAGAGTATAATTTCTATGGTTCGATTTTTTTGTCTGCCACAGATTGGGCCCGCCA
This sequence comes from Mopalia muscosa, assembly GCA_031763545.1. Lineage (NCBI taxonomy): Eukaryota > Metazoa > Mollusca > Polyplacophora > Chitonida > Mopaliidae > Mopalia > Mopalia muscosa. Next base: position 10,574 of record JARFOD010061457.1, read on the forward strand.
CTTATAGAATCCAAACCTGTGAGAAACCAATAGTTTTAGACTCTACATTTAGTTTTTAGTGGCTTAGTGTATGTCTGTGACTGGTAAAACAACTATCGGAATATACTTTATATTATAATGAGTATTTTGCAATATTTTTGTACAAATGACGAAGCAAACTACTAATAATTTATTTGACATTTAATTACCGAAACTAGAAATAGTTGGACACTCCTCAGAAAACTTTGATTTAAGAAACATTGTTCCAAACCAAACATAATTTGATGTTAATTTTATAATGGGTTGGATTACGTGGTGCGTATATTTGCTTACATCGAATAATTATCATGGAATCATGGGACAATATTCGTTATAAACTTTGTCATAATAAAATATACTTTTTCCAAAAATGTGCGTCTTGGTGCATTGAAGAATATATGTTTTACGCAAGTGAGCTATGCCAAGAGTTATTTAAATTATTTTAGTCTTATTTTTTATGGATTGTATCGGATATATGTTTATGGAACAAGAGTAACAATAAAATCAAATAAAATATTCAAATTTGTAACTATTCTGATATTTTAATGAATTCCAAGACGAAGACTTCTTCCGGAAAGCTGTTTTATAAATGTTTTTAATTAATTACTCCTTAAAAACAAGTTATTTATGATCATTAAAATACAAATTGTCTGTTGCTGTACTTTTTCTTTAAGAAGAAACTTTAATTCATAATATAAAAATTAAATTACTGTATGTGTAATAAAATGTTCATTGGCGGTTAATATGTATATGTATTGTAGGCACGTGGCACATAACAAACTACCAAATATTTGGCATATCTTAATATTGCTATTCCATAAAAGTAAAAAAAAAAAAGAAAAGATTTGAGGGGGGAATTGTTTTTTCGTACACGTGCCATCCTCAATATTACTTTTATTTGATGTACATCTGGTATCAGATTAAACGTGAACAGGATTAATGGGCAAAACACACGCATTTGTTTGATCACAGGTAACTTAAAGCTACTAATCTCTTTTCAGTTCAAGCGAAAAGATATAATTTACAATGCAGAGGATGGTTAATTTTTTGCCCGTATCAAACAGAATAAAGTTTCCTTTTTTGATGTTAACATGTCGATAATATCGATAATCCGTCCCATTATTAAAGTTTTTACTGTAAAAGGGCTTAACTAAATGAAACAAATTTAACCGTCGATCTAAGTGCGAATTTAATTCAGGGCAATAGGATTAATGAAGAAGATATCTTGTCTGATCTTAACTGAAAGACGGATTAAATGAGCATAAAATCGGATCACTCAAGTCGAAAGAGAGAGAAGATGATGGGTTAATTTGACCAACAACAGCCGGGGGCCTTCCTCAGCCATTTTCACATCAAATATATTTTTAATTTCAATTTAGCATCTCTAAAAGATCGTCAAAATATTTGATTGTGATTATAAACAGTATTGTATAACACAGTTAATTCGTCAACAATCCCGGAAAAAGTAGCAAATTACAATAATAAAATTACTTCATTCACTAAATATTCGAAAATAAAACTGGTGAAAAGATTAATATTTGATTAATTATAATATTTAAAAAAAAAAATGTTTTCCCTTTTTGATTCTTATTGTAAGCAAGTTATTAAACGTTACAAATACTCAAACAGTGTAACTAATAGAATGCTGTAATTTCCAACACTCACAAGACATTCTTAGCAATAATTTATCAAAGAACTAACTTACCAAGTCCATTAGCTTGGTGTGGGAGGTAGAGTCCAGCGTAGGGCAGGTACACGGAATATGGGGAATAACGATGTAAGGACATTAGTGACGGGGATAACATTCTGTTATGAGAAGTTTCTAGCCTTGACGATTCGCCACTCAATCCTGAGAGTAAATCTGATCCAGCATTTTGTCCATAACTCCTTAATAACTGTTCTGTTGTTAGTGGATAAGGTAAATTCAAATAAGGTAGAGTCCGCTGCTGAAGTAAGGCACTATGAGGGTAATGAAAGTTTATGGGTGACCCAGGACTCCCCAAAAATTCTGGTTTCGGCCGAACAACTTTTCTTTCCTCCATGCCTTCTTCGAATTGTCGCCCACCTCTCATAGCAATTGAGAAAAATACAGCGAAATCTGAAGTATAGGTAGAAGCACTGGATGGTAATGACTAGGAATGGTCGCTGCAAGACACACTCGTGAAAAAACTCACTGTATGTTCCCTGATGTGTTTATATAGCCACGGCGAGGCTGCGTCATTCATAGACTAATCCAGTAAACTAAGTTAACCCGCTTTGAGAGGATAATTGTCAGGTGAAGCTTCACCTTGTCTCAGTAAGCTTGACTTTATCCGATGACGAACGCCGGTTATTGTCAAGGAACCTTTCGGAACGTCAAAGTGTCCAGGTTGAAGAGCTGTTGGAGAAGACAGTACTAGTTGATATGTGTTCTCAGTGAGAATGAAGACACGGGTCAGACAGCCTTGGACTATCACAATACTAATACCAACTGGATGAACACGAAGTTTATACAAGGCGCATGCGCACCCGCTGTCAATCAAGGTAAATTCTACTGATGACCAATGAAAAGCCGCCGATAAAGAGGCATTGAAGTGATTACCACTCCCAATACATTAGACCTCAAAGGTGGCCCAACAATGGAGGCGAGAAGAAAAGCAATGGACACCCACCAGTGATTTACTGTACACAAGACCAAAAACACACCGAGTTTAATTCATAGTTTTGGAGAAGCCACCATCGTATCTGTGCTTTCCACGATCTTATCAGTCAAATGAACACAATCGGTGAAAGTAGGAAGGCTTTCACCAATATATAAATAAACACAGATTTCCTTTAAACTGTTACAAACGCTCTGAATTTAGAATTGTCCTCAGTTTCTATACAATAAATCTATCATATTGTCAGATATAGCGCATACTAAAAGTTTATTAAGAAATCTAGGTGAGGTTTTAGGAAGCCAAATGATATTCCCCGTACAATACGTGATTCAGACCGGCTGACACTAATTGGGGTTAAAGAATCTAGAAAGAGAAGAGTATTCTTTGAACAGATTTAAAATAACTATGAGACAAGACGAATAATGGATTTGTTTATTCTTGTATTTATTCAATTACCTAGTTGAGCATATTTAGGAGGATTTGTTTAAGCCTATGCTTGTCCGAGCTGAGGCTGATCGATAAAGGTGTGAACTCAGACTGACTTTAAAAGGCCTGTTTGAATAGTCAGGTGCGAACTGATTAGTTAAGTTTGTCTGATGTCTACTCCACGGCACACTTATCCCGGTGACATGGACCTCTTCACGGACTGACACCGCCAGTACTTCCAGTATTATCACTGGGGATTATCCCGTACTGACATGGTCATGTATACATAACATATCATACTATAAATTGTGCTTTCTTTGCAGGTGCGAGAAATTCTATTCATTATCACTGTTTCCGTATTAAGCTTTGCTCTCTTCATTTCGGATGTCAGGTTTAAAGTAATTTTACTTTAATACAATTATAAAGAAATACAAATCCTCAATTGGTTATTGGGTTTTTTATTGTTCAAATTCTTTCATATCATATTGACCAAACAATGGCATTGAAGACCCATGAATGGCCTATGTCAAGATTAACCCAACTTAATACTTATAGGATCATCTTTATTATACATGACAAGATGTATTACCTGTGTCTAAAAGCTCTTCCTTAGATCAGACATTTTGTGGGAAATACTTAAATTTCATTAATTAACATATCTAGAATAGTCAGCATAATTCATTTACAGCTGTATACCAAAAAGAGAAATTTAGAAAAATTAAAATATTGGAATGTTTTTAGAGTTTAATACAATGCGTCCGTGAGATTTATTTGTAATACAGTGAGAAAATTGCAAAAGTCATTTATCGAAAAACGAATGATGTCCGTGATGTTTCTTAAAAATACACTCAGTTAACGCAATATGGTGGATTTTCAGATTCTGTGTGGGTATTTATTTATTTATTTTTTTTGCTTTAATTAACCACATATATTCTTCTTAAAATTGTTTGCCTAAAGACTGCCATTTCATAGAGTAAAGCAGATGTCGGTGAGCAATACTCCCTATCACACCGGTTATACCGTTACACATATACATCTTAACTATACTCAATATTGTGAAAACAAGTTTACAGTTATAATCCAGTTAAGTGGGGTTTTAAAATGGCGTCTTCGTCTATGCATACTCGAATCGGTAAGTATTTTATATCAGAACTTGGATCAAACTTATTTTTGTGTCTAAGGCAGATTGCGAGACTTAACCGCGTTTCATTTAACCCAAGGTGTGCAAATAACAAACGATACAGGAAAAAGAAAAATATGAATCACAAAAAAAATAAGAGATGTAGATTACGACAAGAACCTGAATCGGCCCCTGTTTAGAGAAACTTATATTGTTTCGACAGCTACATTAAAGAGTTTTGTGTATAAAGAATTGGTTAGTCTCGCAATCCCTCTGATCATCTCCTGGCTTTTTACATGTCGACCAGGAGCTCCATTTACTGCAAACAATACATATTTAATGAACAGAATGATAGCAATCTTGATAAAAGTTACCGGGTTATAACTAGTGCGCGAAAACGTCGCCATCACTTTTCATTGACATGGACGCTACATATTTTACATACATATACAGCATTCATATCACTGTTCCTTATTCACAGATCAAACTTTAGTAAGTATACAATTTGCTCAGTACATCCGCTACCCATGATACGTCTATATGAGATATAATAAATTATGACTAAATAACAAAGTTATTTCTAAATGAACATACCTGGCAGTGGAAATATTTTGATGGCATTTACATGACTTTATCGTTCCTCACATTTTTACCTATTTTATATATACATCAAAATCGTTTAACAATATTATGTCGGACAGAGGCGGACATGCTTTATAATTAGATTTTGTCTAAAAAAAAACCTCAAACATAATCTGAATTTATTTTAAAATAATTGTTTTAAGTAAACTTGCGCGTTTTTTTCTCGTATTTTTGGAATGAAAACTATTTTACTTTTGGGAAAGGTGAATTTGACAAACAGACAGAAACAATCTGCAGTTAATATTCACCAAACTTATAGTACAAATTAGTTGAGATATGTATGTATGTATGTATGTAAGTATGTATGTTTGTATGTATGTATGTATGTATGAAGGTTTGTGTTTTCTATCTAATATCTTCACCCACCAATATTAATTTTTCGTCATTTTACAGAGTTTTGTGGCTAAACAGAAATGTCTAAATTATAAACGACTAAAATATGTGTTGGACTGTCGAACTTAAAAATACAATCTTTTATTTTTCGTACTGAATCACTTGTAAACTATGATATATGTAGTTTTTACAATATTTTCTTTGATGTTGAAGAATATCAGACATATTTCAGCAAATTTAATGTCTCCATAAATCGAATAAAAATGAAGTCGGTTGTTAGTACAAGCGTACCACATACACAATGGCAATGGACGCTTTAACTTTGCATACAGTACATGGTAACCGACAAATAAATAATAATTAAAATAATAATAAAAACAACGTTTTCCGTTATTTTTCCCTCAGAATTTACGACTTATAGAGATAATTTTTCTAAATGATGTTTAGGTGGCATTCAAAGTGAAATTGAAATTTTATTTATATGATTGGGAAGGAGGGGTAGGGGTAGACAAAATTTTCTGTTTTTCGAATAATATGACAATATGTAATCATAAGTCGTAATTATTTTCTCTATTCAAAGACCTAAATTCAGTTCCTGAAACCGAATACCATTATCTACCATCGATTCCAGAGTGTCAAGGTTCTATGCCCTTTTTCATGATTACCCTTTATTTGATCTAGATTGCAACAAAAAAAAACAGAATTGAATTGAGTGTTAGTCGGCCTTACTTATGACAGCCACAAAGGGTTAATTTCTCTAAAATATAAGCGAAGTAATATAAACTTTATACTTTCTTAAATGTATATTCTGTTTTCGTGATTTTTTTTTACTGCAGTGCATCTGGTAGATAAGTTATTATACGCCAATGAGCTCTTTAACATGCGGTATGCCAGAAACACATTGAGGTGAACCGCGATAAGCTGTATATTCACTTCAATACCAAATAATGTAACATAGAGATTATATCCACAACAGTAGAGTTTTCTCAACCTAGTGTATTAACACAAAAAAAATATTTCTCACTTTAGGATTTTTGTCAAATCTGCGTGCATTAAATAAATTCCACATAAATAATGGTTAACAGATTGATGATGTCAGGTGCGTGTATTTATATAATAACGGTGGCATCGGAGTGTGCATGGGTGTGTGTTTCTTTAGAAATACTAAAACATACATAATTGGACATTAAAACAACAAATAAGATTTCAGATCAGATTTATGCTCACCCAGGGCAAATGGTTATTCGTTTGCATTAACGGAATTAATTCCCACTGGCATGTTGTGTAAATAGCATTAATTACTTGTGTAAATCTGAACCGAGTTTTCCTCGAGGACTTAGTGGGATACTTCAATGTGCATGGATCAAGCAGATACTTGGGAAAGTTTTCCCGATGAAACAATCTCCGATCTGTGTGGTGATGAACGGATCCGTAATGAATATTGCAGATATATTATATACATTAAATTAAAAATTATACTCAATTTTCGACTTTTTGCATTTATAATTACAACCAATTATTATTAATTGAAAACAAATGTTTAAACTTAAAATCATTTGCCCTATTTTCCTTCTTATTCCTGATGTAATTCCGAATTGACATAAATTAAATTGAGACGTAATGTTTTTTTAACATATTCCAATATCAGAGAGTGATCTTATACAACATTCGACTTGAGGGTCAGTCAGGCTCATATATAGATATTGAACATATATATATAGAAGTTCGGCTTGTTTTGTAACTTATATACACCTATACAGACTTATAGACTCTCATTTCCATTCGACAACTAATTTAAGGTAAGTTATTTATTTCCGTTCTCAAGGAAGGATAAGGACTAAAAAAAATTTTTCTTTAATTTAAAAAAATTACAAAAACGCTAGGTGCGAAAGTTTCTGCAAATACACCATTCCACACTAATGCAAAAGTTAATGGTGATAAACATAAACAAATTTTTTTAATCTTTGCTTTCTATAACAGATAGTAGGTTGGAAGATGAAAGATGAACAGTTGCAAATGTAAAACTGAAAAATATGTTTGTTTATCATAATAAATTGCAGTTTTCTTGAGATTGTTTTGTTTATATACAAATAAAATGTACAAGAATACGACTTTATCGACACCAGTTAGACTGACTGGACGACCATTTTTAAGACGTCACTTCTCAATTCACTTCCACTGACGAAGGTTTTTTTTTTTTTTTTTTTTTTTTATTTCGAGTGAATCTAGTGGCCAAATTTGATCCAGATTAAATTCGCCAGAACACCAAACTTGATTAAATCACCCAAAGCCACTTTGTAACACATTGCATGTGCACGTGACCTTCACAGGACTCAAAGGAAACAGTGCATATATCAATCTGACTTGCGCACTACATGTGTCAAACCTATATAAGTCACGTGTCAGATTTGAAATAAGCAAAGATTTGTGTTTTATCAACGAGACGAGATCAGGTTGTGAAACTTCCTAATGGGTAAAATGTGCGTTCTTGATAATAAACTACGTGTAATACTAACGGTTTGATACGGTGGTGGAATTATATTGAGCAAAGACAGAGAAGCAGGCACAATGCCAAACTATAGACCATACAGCTCCATACTCTCCTACATAGGACTATCCATGCCTCACTATTGTTGATGTTATTTAGCCTAGCTATAATAACTGTATTGTTTAAATCTGTAAGACGGTTAACAGTCATGGTTGCTAATGATAATATCTTTAATCGGCTTAAAGACAGTGCATGAGGATAATCAATTTTTATTTCAGATTAAAACTTTATATTCCCACGAATAAGAAATTCTGGTTACAAAACATACCACGAACGTCTTGAACGTGAGGTCAGACGCCCTCCGTAACTCCTTAGACCTTGTGTCACCAAAAGTACATACAGTTTATCAATTCCAATAGTCCTTGAGTATTTCTCAGCTGTCAAATGAACATCACCTTAAGTAGGCTGAAACAAACAGGCCCATGGTATTCCTCGTTACGCTTACATTATATAATAAACAGTGTATTATCAACGTGGACCATACACCAGTGCCATGTACACGGTTATCGTTACCAAAGAATTCCTCAACATACTTCCTCGTTTTGATAAAGCTTTGTCAAACAATCAGTATCGTGTTTTATTGTATCGACCAATATTTGGACTGTGAAAAAATGATACCTCAAATATGAGCAGGAACAAAATACCTATAGATGGCCGATTGCATTATATACATTCAAAAGTTGAAAACAAAATATTGCGTACATATGTTTATCTTTTATACGTACTCATGTTCTATATGTAAATAAAACTTAAAAACGAAAACGCTGCTGCAGTAGGAACTTTAAAGACATTTGAAAACATCCAAACTTTCTCTTTGCCAATAACGTTTTAATTTTATTTAATTAGCAGGAAGGTCACAACATTCAAGGAATAGAAATCGTTAACCGGCACAAGACTGCAATTTGATTATCCGGAATCCGGAATGCATAAAAAAAAAAATCTCAGGTAGTAACTTTATAAAGATGTTGTCAGATGAAGTTTGGTTGTCTATGCTAACAGTTTCCGTACATCAAGAGTTCACGTTTTTGTTACATTAAGTGAAAGAAAGTGAGACGATGACGGGCTTAACGTCAACGAAACATCCTCTTTGTCATAAGTCGCCATGCCACCGGTCACTATCGAGAGTTTTTTTTCACAAGTATTATCATTCAATCGGATTAAGGATGCTTGTGGCTTGTTTGCTAATTACTTTTAACGGCTCTATCAGTTAGCTGCAGTCTACTGATCTGATACAGTCGCCATCTTGCTTCTTGAAAATGCCCGGATTTGACGTAAACGAGGGCATGTAAATGACGTGTTTATTTAAGCCGCGAACGCGCAAGTATGTCTGTGAGATTGGTCGCGAGCCAGTCGGCCGCTCGAGAGGAGAATTTCTCCCTGCTTATCGATGATTTTAATAGCTTTGTGACAGACCAGTTGCTTAAGGAGTCAAGCTTCTGGCAGGCTGAGCGGCTGGAAGAGAGTCGGCGGGCCATAAGATCGATACAAGGCCGTCTTGGAGCGCCTCATTCTTGTCAAAACCAGATGACTGATGACGTAGGCAACCAGGATCAAGCCGGGGGTGAAGCAATCCGATAAGCCATCCAGATTTCTTAAGTATCAAATAGGATCTTTTTAATTTTCGCTAAGAAATTCCTGTTACTCCGTCACCCCTTGAGTCAATTGTTTTTCTTGGCTTTGGTTAGAGAGTACTTCACGGAAGTTGTTCTCATTTCGGACTGTGTCAATTCTCCCGAAGCACTTCGGGTGGTTATTAAAGGTAATTTCTTCTCGTTAATTTCCTCGCATACTCTCTGAAGGGTGTACAAGGAAATCTAGTTTCATACTGTGAAGACGCTTGAGGCTTGATTGTTTTACAATTGGGCCGTCTATCTGTAAAATTTTATTATCATTTGAGTACGAGGGCAATGGTGTACAAAATCGTGAAAAAGGGTTCTAAGCAGTATGGGAGAATCTATGCTTTGGAACAATCACTTAGCGATCTTTGAACATACGTACCAATATTTGTGAAATATTGAACAGTAGATATTCGAGCAATACCATAAACGATGAGTGTTTGATCTTAACCTATGTAACAAAAACTACCGCATAGAACCTTTGCGTAACAAAGCTTAGCAAGATCTATAACAATACATTGTGTTATTATACTTTATGTCAAATTGTTTCATTGTGATTGGTCGAAAACAAGTCTCACGTGGAATGATTTCTCTCCCTGTCGTGTATGGCAAGCCGTTTTGTCACTTCTTTCTTTGTTATACATATGTTGAATTCTTTTTCACATATGTGAAAAAAATTTTTCACATATGTGCATTTTCGCATATGTTAAAAAATGACTTTATTTACACATATTTGCGAAACAATTCCAAATATGCAAAAAAGATCCTCATATCTGAAAAAACAATTTTACAGATTTTACAGAATAAACTCTTATTTGACATATGTATATTCCACTGAAAACCTAAACGAGAGCCCATGCTGTGCAAGTTTAGCCTCTGCACGGCACACTGCAAAGTCGAGACAGTTGATCAGGAAATGGTCCAATGCAGCAAGATTACAACAACAACAACAATAACAGAGAAAACCACAGACTGCCCAAAGTCGAATAGCGGCTAAAGAAAATATGTCCAGATATGTAAAAGAAAACGTTTATTTTACATATGTAGAATTCTTTTTCACTGATGTAAAATTGTTTTTCACATATGTTCAATTCTTGTCAACATATGTAAAAGAAATATTTAGTTCACATTTGTGAAATTATTTTTCGAATATGTGAAAATCTTTTCTACATCCCGTCACGTGGAAGTATTATCTACAAAAGCAGAGATCAACCTATATAATGGGGATTGACCTACAGGGTTCATTGAACACCAAATGTATCAAGTTGACAAATCATTATATTTCATTCCCAATTTGTATAATATCTGCCCTTTCTAATGAATCAACAAATTATGTCGTAAAAGTTCAAAGGCGGTTACAGCAATTTACCTTTTTTAAATTGCTTCCAATTAAAAGTTTTGCAGTAGTGTTTTGCAAAGACTCACTGCAGATTCCAACCAATACCTTTAGTTCTGTGGTTTATCTTAACATCTAATTTCCTTCTCTAGCAGGCAACATTTTCAATATTCCTCCTGTAGAAACGATCTGTAATTTTCTCAAATAAGCAGCAACCTCAGGTTTCTTTCAATAACTAAAGACCTGTACTCGCCCTCCAATAAGTAGAATCCGTTGTCATCCGCCAATATATGATCTACTACCTCCCTCGAATAAGTGTGATCCGCCATCTTCCTCCAATAAGTAGAATCCGTTGTCATCCGCCAATATATGATCTACTACCTCTCTCGAATAAGTATCATCCGCCATCTTCCCCCAATAAGTAGAATCCGTTGTCATCCGCCAATATATGATCTACTACCTCTCTCGAATAAGTATGATCCGCCATTTCCCCCCAAATGAGTAGAATCCGTTGTCATCCACCAATATATGATCTACTACCTCTCTCGAATAATTATGATCCGCCATCTTCCTCCAATGAGTACGATTCACCATTTTACTTCAATTACCAAATATAAGTAGTCTTCTTCAATAAACAGGACCTGTAATGTTCCTCTAATAAGGTACCGATCTGTTTGTGATGCCGATCTATTGCGTCCTACGATTGTCCTGTTTTTGTTTAGTGCCAGTGACATTAAATCCCAATCAACAAACAAACAAACCAACACGATAACCAACACCAATAAGTATAAGATTTGCAAACTTCTTCCAATAAGTAACATCCTCCATCTTTTTACAATAAGTAAGATCTATTAGATTTCTCCTATAAATAAGATCCCTTGTCTCTCGCCAATAAATATGGTATATTGTCTTCCTCCTATAATCAAGATCCCTTATCTTTATTAACAAAATCATGATCTTTTATCTTCATTACATAAATAGGATCCGTTATATTCCTTTAAAAAGTAAGATATATTATCTTCTTTCTATAAGTAAAATCCAATAAATTCTTCTTTTAAGTTAGATCCGTTATATGCCTCTAACAAGTAAGATATGTTAGTTTCTTCCTATAAGTAAGATCAGTTTTATTCTTCCAATAAGTAAGAAATATTATCTTATTAGCGTTAGATAAATATTATCGTTAGATCCCAAATCCGTTTTATTCATCTAATTAGTAAGATATATATCTTCTTTCTAAAAGTAAGATCCAATATATTCCTCCTATGAGTAAGATCCGTAATATTCCTTCAATAAGTGTAAGATCCAATATATTCATTCTATAAGTAAGATACGTAATATTCCATCAATTAGTGTAAGATTTATTATATCCCTCCTATAAGTAAGATCCGTAATATTCCATCAATTAGTGTAAGATTTATTATATCCCTCCTATAAGTAAGATCCGTAATATTCCTTCAATAAGTGTAAGATTTATTATATTCCTCCTATAAGTAAGATCCGTAATATTCCTTCAATAAGTGTAAGATTTATTATATTCCTCCTATAAGTAAGATCCGTAATATTCCTTCAATAAGTGTAAGATTTATTATATTCCTCCTATAAGTAAGATCCGT
>JARFOD010061568.1:0-22863 GCA_031763545.1 Mopalia muscosa
CTTTCTGTTACCCTGGTGTTCGCAGAGCTAAAGGGTAACGTTAAGCAGATTTGTTTGTGATGTCCTGTATTTCTGTCAGTCGTCATATAAGTGAAATACCCTTGAGTACGACGTTAAACATCAATCAAACAAACAAACAAACCATGCATTTGTCCAATGATGTCTTTGCTTTTTGCCAGTGGTGTTAAGAGGTGTTTCCTTCATCCATTGGGCTGGCACGTAGTCCTATAATTTAAATACCCTTGAGTATGACATTAAACCCCAAACAAACAAACAAATCCATTGGGCTGGGAAGCTGTCATGTGATTGAAATAATAAAAGTACGGTGTTCAACCTCAATCAAACGAACAAAACTCTGATGCTATCAGAGGTAATGTGAAAGAGGAAGCTGATCTGTTTATGATGTCCTGTCTTGTCTTTGCTTGTCCCAATTTGCAGTGTTAAATCTTAACCAAAACAAACAGATTGTATAACAATTGGTTAGCATGTTAATAAAGCTTATTGTACAGGTAAACTAACATTTCGGATAACTTAATTATGTTGTGTTTTACATTTGTACAAGACTACAAGTGAGGTCATAGTTACTTGTGTCCTTCGATCCACTATGAGGACAAAACAATAGAGGATTACTATATTATTTATATTATTTGGACTGTTTATAATTTAGCTGCTAAATTCACAACATACACTTCATATACCAGCCTAGGTCAGTAAGCCACATATCAATACAAATTGGGGCTTCTTTAAAGCGATGCTCCTGGCTACAATAACCCCCTATATCCGTTGAAACGTTACCATTAAATATACCGGTACTTAAATTAAATTTATAAATATTGACTTATCGTTTCTTCATCTTATAAAATCATCTGTTGGTTACAAGTATATACATGTACTTGTACCTATGACCACTGGTAGCCTACATTTTGGACATGGCAAACGTAGTCATGACGTCACTCGATTTACATTCTTGTGTGTAACAGATAATGACATGTGTGAACTGTCAAAGGTACGGTCTACTGCTGTAAAAACAGTCGACTATAGGTCTTGTGACGTAGGCCCCCTTGTGTGACAAGATGGAAGAAAGATATTTGATTGGTCACTATTTGTTGAGCTCTTCTGTTTACTGAGTAGCAAGACCTGACGGCATGGATGACTTTGACTAGTTTGAGCATTACCCAATGTTTAAGATTCAATATAAAATAGGTACATGTATAGTTCGATTAGAAAATTAGAGAGTATGCTTCAACACAAGAAACGATGCCCATTTTACTTATATGCATTTTATTGCAGAGAGGAGCATCGCTATAAATTTCATGACTATATCCTGTTTTATGAGAAAGCAACATGTTGTTTCTATACATGAAAATATATACATGTAGCAGTTTGAAAATTAATGTTATTCAATGTAAGTGAAAACTAAGTGATTCTTAGTAGCTGTTATTGGGCTCTAGGTTTCAAACGTATTAGTTTCATATTTGCGCCTGACATGACTGTTTTAGTCTTTTTTCAAGACAACAATCTACAAATCAAATTAAATTTATCTTGAAATCAAGAAAAAAGTATACACCAAAATATATATATATATTTTTATCTCCATCAAATATATGGAGAATTAGTAAATTTAAACAAAATTTAGCTTAAATTATTTTTTTTAAAAGTGCAAACTTAATTATCAGTAAAAAAAATTCTCTTGATCAATTTTATACAGAACAAGCAAAACCTTAAGTTTAAATATTAAAAGTTTGCCCATCTATAAAGTCATCTATAACCATGTCAGTGTATATACTTTTTTGAGTACAAAGTTTCATAATAATGTATATCTTAATAATAATCCATTGCAGACAAAATTTTGTAAAATATTTCATTGATGCGACCAGTAAAATGTTTTATGGGTAAGTATCAAGTCATTTGTGACCAGTGAAAGATTTAGCAAAATTCTACGCCCCTATTATTTATGGTGCAAAATGTAAACTCTTGTGAAATAAAGTGAATTAAATTAAAATTTAGATAAAAGTAATGATTTAAACGCCTTTTTTGGGGGCAAAATGTCAATAAACACTTTTTTCTGTTGCTGTTTTTATAAATTTTGACAGTGTTACTGAAAAGATAACTGGCTGGGGTCATAGAATGTATTAAGACAAAGTTCAGTAGGCTTTTAATGCTTACAGGTAAAGATGACAAAGCCTTAGCTCGCAGCCCAAAACCTTTTATTAAAAATCTAGATGAAACTAGGCCAACATAACGAAATTAATTGGTGAAGAAGGGTGACCTAGAAGCGACTGTCAGATTCTATTCTTCATTACCTGCAGCCACTAGGGAGATCAATTAAGCATGTCAGCTGGACAGCCAGCCCTGTCACAAATTACTGCCGGCCAAGTTATATTCAGCTACCAGTATTCTTCAGAGTTCTACCAGGCCAGGGGAGATTGGCGGGAGCTTCCTCTAGCCCGGGTGCTCTTACAACTAACGAGCAACATGAAGCCAATCTGCCGTGGTGTCGTTGTATGTCGTCTTTTGATTGTCTGTTACCAATCATGTCTAGAGTGTTTTTCGTCAGAAATAGCTCACAATCCATCAAGTGATTGTAATAACTAACAAAATTAGGTTCGACATAAAATGTCAGTAAAATAAAAAACATTTAGACTAGGGTTTTTTATTCTGACCACAGAGTGGTTGGTTGGAGGGGGCTTCCTGTTGTGTCCTGGGGCTGTCAGATCTTAAGGTAACACAACCCTGATCTTCTTTCTTGTACATGTAGGTGAAATAACCTTAAGTACATTATCTAACCCCAATTAAAAACCAAACCAGGTTTTTGAAGGTTTTTCTTATAAACCCAATCTCACCAAATTTACAGTTTTTTCTACAACAATAAGACGAGCAAAAGTATAAATATATAATTTTTTATGACAAAAAACTAACTTTTTCCTACCTATATCAGGATTCAACCTTGGATCTCTGGCCAGTATACATCTGTTAACCATGCACACATATAGACCAAATTATGTTTATTTTTAATGGTTTTCCTCTTCATTTCTGGCCCCATGAGGGAGCAGGTGGGCCATGGCCTTGCAGAATACTTCCTCAGTCGATCGTAAGAGGCGAGAAAAGAGGTTGCTTTCTATTGCCCTGGTGTTCGCAGAGCTAAAGGGTTATGGGGAGCAGATTTGTTTGTGATGTTCTATATTTGTGTCCGTCGTCATATAAGTGAAATACCCTTGAGTACGACGTTAAACACCAATCAAACAAACAAACAATGCTATAAAATTCCTGTTATTAATGTTGACTATATGGGTTTTGTTACTAATCAGAAAGCAATGTTTTGAGGAGCATAAAATGATATTACTATCTCAGCAAGTGCATGACTTTGTCCTGTGCAATCATAAACAAAATTTAATTTGATATTTCCTGATTCTAGAGAATGGTTTTTATCTCTTTGCAATTCAATAATTTTAAGAAAATATGCCTTTTAACATATTTACGCCGCAAGCCATGACATAAAATGTCTAATGTAGCTGTAAACATGTTTTTATCAGTTTTCCTATATGTCATACAGATTGTCATCTTTCCCCGACAGGCCTGATGTCTCCACAATGTTCTGTTACGGCGGTCTTGTCACGATTACGGCAGTCAAACAAAGAGTAAAGTGAATTGAAGATAAAAAACGGGAATACCTTGGTAAACAGATACACATGTTATCTTGTTCTTAAGTATGCGTATTCTTGGTTGTCTGATACAGTGGTCATGTTAATAAAGGTCACTATCATATTGGTACAGAAGCGTGTGAATAGATTGGGTTTTGTATTTACAAAGTGTCTTCAAACATTCGTGTATATTTCTATTGCATAAAAACAGAAATATCCAGAAAATCCAAACACTTTATCATTTAATAAAAGTTGTCAACGTTATTCTTTGTTTGTTGTTTGATTAGACTCAACTTCCAACTCTAGGGTATCACTTATTGTAATAACAAAACACACTTTCGACAATGTAAGGCTGAGGAATGCCAGTTTTATACTTTGTTAGCTATATACATGTGTATGCTATATACAATTACATCAGATCAGACCAAAGTATTAACAGATGCAGTTAACGATGTAGACGAACAGCCATTACCAAAAGCTAAGACCTGAAACAAGAATTTTTGAGTAAATTAAAATATGAGAAATTAATGGCATGGGAAGACACAAAGACTAGTTGGGAAAATATACCAATATAGTGTGAGCACGGTTAATGTACAACAGGGGTTGTTTGGCGAAGCCCGAGGGAACGATGCATGACGTGAAACGATTAGGCGCGAGAATCGAATCCACAGTTATGATGCGGAGTTATGTTGCCCACAATGAAACTACCACACATTGGCACACTTACTTATGTTATTTTACACCAAAAAAAACCCTGTCATTTCTACATTTGAAATCCATATATTGATTTCAGATCTTCATAATTGTTCAAAGCAAATTAAATAGATTGCAGTTTCTTACAACGACAATGCCTATTGGAAACACGACAAAACTTGGAACATAGACATGGTAATGAAGTGTGCATGGCTGTTGTTCAAAGCCCCCGTCTTGTGTAACATTTGCCCTATATTATAAGGCATAATTTTTCATTCAATTTCTAAATATAACTCAGAAATTCACCTGCGCTTTTCCAGATCATAAAAGTTTATTGAATATACATGGTATATCATATTGTCTTAACTAAATAGCACAGCAGAAACAGTAATTTTCCAAAAGAGTGAAACATTTGCAATTTTATGATTATATCAGAATGGGTATTAACAGGTTGAGTACATCATCGTCATAAAAGAGAAACCAATGCAATCAGATGACAGGTGGGTTTCAGATAACGGTTTGGTTTCAGGTCATGTGTTGGGTTTCAGTTCACCGACTGACTTGTGGACCGCGGGTTGGATTTCAAATCACAGGCTGGTTTTTAAATCACGGGTTGGGTTTCAAATCACTGGTTGGGTTTGAAATCACGGCTTGGGTGTCAGATGACAGGATGGTTTCCAAGAACGGCTTGGGTTTTAAATGCTGTAATAATGATGTCAAAAGAGTATTGTTTAAAACATATCTGTGTAATATGTACTGTTGTCACTTGTGGGTAAATTGTCTACAGAAAACTATGGATAGTTTGCGTGTGATGTATAACAAATCTTTTAGACGGCTCCTTAATTATAGGGCCGGCTGTAGCGCTAGTTGGATGTTCTCCATAAACAATGTGCCAACTTTCTGGAAAGTTATTCGTAGGTCTGTCTATTCTTTCACAACCAGACTCGAATTGTGTGATAACATCCTTGTGAAAACCATTCTCAATTGTGATGTTTTTATATTCTCCAAGATTTTTAAACATTGGAAGAATATTTTGTATAGTCATTAATCAATATGCTTAAGGAAAAACATGCAAGTATATGCCTACAGTTGTAGATTACTATGAAATGGCTGTATTCTTGCTAATCATATATGCCAACTGTAATGTTATAGGGACAAAAAGTCTCAAATAAAACTTTATTATTATTATTATATCATCATCTTTTTAGCTTTGTAGGTTTATCTAAAATTGATGCTGCTCGTTGGACCATTACAATAGTAGAAATATACAAATAGACGACGTTATTTCCACAAGAATAAGCATGCTCGACATGAACTCAGTATCTTGGGAAACAACAAATAAGAAATCTACGGAATGTTCAGGATTTATAGATTCATTATCTACTTTTATCATATATAAATAGAAGGCCATGTTTAACTAATTGACCAAAATTTATTTCAATGATAAGACAACATGCTTACTTCTTCCGTCTATTTGCTTTTACTGGAAATGCTTTGTGTGACATAGCGACAGTATCGATCGTTAAACTCCCTATAAGTAGTAACTTGAGCTAAACACATTTATGGATGCCAGAATGTAGACATTTAAGAAAAAGAATATACAAAGGTTTTAAAGCGGAACAGAGACAGACATATATATGTCTATGTATTGTTCTCTTGCTCAGGTTATACTACATTTGTTTCACACTGCCAATGTTGTTAAAATTAATATTCACCTGACTGTTTCCTGAGACAACCATATAGTTATATTGAGGAGTACATATTTTAAGTGAATGAGGCAGCCAGAGGATTGGCACACTCAAAATGCAACAAGATGCTACTTACTTGTATTTGTTGGATGCTTACTAATGGTTGTTTAATGTTTGTTTACCTCTTGCTGTTTACTGTTCGTTGTTGACTTAATACGGTTCACTTTTGGTAGTTTACTTAACGGTACTACTGTTTACAGTGGGTTGTTTACCTAGGGCTGTTTATTGTTGAAGTACAAAGGACATGGCGTCAAAAACAAATTAATCTGTTCACAACAAAAAGTTTCCTTGACTAATAGCATCAGACAGTTAGGACAACTGACCATTTTCAAATACACCGCAAAATGAACGAATTTTAAAACAATCGAAACTGGCAGCTGTGAGCAGTACCTGTTAATCAGAAAGTTGCAGTGGCGTTAAAGCGGCTTGATGATACTTGACCAAATGGAGACTGCCGTAATCATAAAGCTTTGGAGGCTTACTGCTGATGAACCTCTCCACGAAGTAACTGCCCTATAGTTAGCTCACAACGACTCTCCATTCGTTTATCCGCTCTGAAATATAACACAACAAACAAACGAATTACAGTGGTGATGATTTAAAATACGAATAATAACACATGCGTTATTTAGCAATACACAAAGTCTCTCTCATGCATGTCTGAAAGGATTATAATGTCCATAATATGAACAAAATTATCAATTTGGTGTACGGATTTAAATATAGTTGCTCGGGATTAATTCTCTCAGTTTCTTTCCAAAATGTTTTCCAACTTCTTTCCAATTTACAAATTGTTTTTTTTAAAAAGCGAAGGTTTAAAAAGTTGATTTCGTGCCTTGCAGGTGAAACTGATGCTGAGTTAAAATGTCATTTTATCAGAGCGCCCAATTTAATTATTCCACAGAAGCCTAACAAATTCTTTGAAGTCAGTCAAACCGAATTCGACAGCCATTAAAATAATTACATGTAATACTTGCGGCAATTCAAGTCTGAATTTATATGTCGTTTTATTTGTAATTTTCCTGCCACCGATTTTTAGCCTACGGAAATGGGCGATTTCTTTCTTTTTTGTCTTCCTCTGTTACCTTCCCTAATGCAGATACTAGTATTCCACGTTTGAGATTGAAGTATTTTTATTATGATGATGACTTCTTACACGTTCATAATATTATGTATACTTTGTTGATCAATGGATGGATTGATTGAATAATTGATTTGTGTTTAATTCCGTGCTTACGGGTATATGACGGCAGTGTATTTGAACAATAATTGACACTAACAAATCCAAGAGTAAACTTCATAATGTTTGAAAGTTAATCTTCCCCCAGAACTAAGTAAAGACAACATTGTCATCTCCAAACAAATCTGTCTTAGTTTGAGGTCTGCACACTTTGTTTCTTTGTTGAGTTGTTTTCGTTATTTTGTTGTTTTGGTCTAAGAAGCCTCTGTTTGATTGGCTTTGTTTGTTTGTTTGAT
Organism: Mopalia muscosa; assembly: GCA_031763545.1. Classification (NCBI taxonomy): domain Eukaryota; kingdom Metazoa; phylum Mollusca; class Polyplacophora; order Chitonida; family Mopaliidae; genus Mopalia; species Mopalia muscosa. The sequence goes on from JARFOD010061568.1 coordinate 7,559, forward strand.
TGGGTCACCGCCGTACGTACTTATGTCATTTCACAGGCATTGAGTCGTGCCAGTCAAATGATTAAAGGTAACTTCTCTCGATGCCACTGGTCACAAATAACAAACAACAGGAAAGAAAATAACAGAAAACAATACAACAAAGACATCACAAACCGATCGGCTTCGGGGTATGCCTACCCCTTAACTGAGAGAGCCCCCGCAGCACAGTGTGTGTCTTGTTTAGGTAAGTTTGTTTGGTGGTTTCGTTTGTGTTTGACTGATATTCACAATCGCTGTTTTATCATTTTATTCTCTGTTTCCTTTATTTTTATTCTAAAAGCTCAAAGCCCCAAATGTCTGAGTAAGAAAACTCATACTGCATCTGATGGTTAATCCCTTTGGCTTTCAGCCTTACAGATACGATCTTGTTTTGCTATAAAATTCCTGTTATTAATGTTGACTATATGGGTTTTGTTAATAAGATTCAATGTAGTGAGGCATTGTTTCCATAGCTTTTGAGACCAAGGTTTGATTTAACGGACTTAAAATCTTTAATAGCGTTAATGAAGTCGTATTTTAAGTTAAATATACATATGAACGACGTTAAAATAACACGAAAATATATAATATATAAATATACTCAACAAACATTCTAAATGTATTTAATATTAAATATTAAATTTTGCGTTCGAATAGTCTGGCTATAAAACCTGTTACTGTGGAGATCCCCCATAACGTCCCTATTGATTTAATCCTGTCGGTGCAGTTTCCGCGACACACCTCTGAAACAGCCTACTAATTAGAAGGGCATCGAACAAGTCCAACTACACTACAGCGAAACTGTCAACATTTACTTTAAGATGGAACGGGTGATACCGTCTCAAACAAACAATGTCTACCTTTGACCTGTTGAAACAGGCTCTCATTTCAGCAAAAAAACTCAAGAAAGGCACCACAATCTTATTTATTTCATTACGCACGTCAAACTGTTTTAAAATGTTTCTAAAATAAATAGGTTCTTTGCTTCGGATTCTTATTTAGTTGAAACATAGAGTTTACAAGGAAAACCGTATTACAAGCTATATCCAAGAACACAATGAATATCTACTTGGGTAGTGTTCAACAAAGACAAACAATTTTATCTCATAATGGGCTGAAACAATCTAGATAAAATCCGAGCAAAAGTTAATAAAAACACACTTTAAGTGCGTTTGGGCTAGAAGATGTGTTTACACTTTAACAAATTCCATATATGCTTAACTATGCTGATTTAACACTAAAAATCGCTTTCTATATTATACTCCTTAGAAGGCAAAAATATAAAATATTTAAGAATAAATGTCACTTCTTGTCGCTTTGGCGTTCTCGGAATTAAGGGACAACAGGAAGCAGCTGATCTGTTTTGTAATTTCTTTCTATTGTTTCTCCTCCCGATTGTCCCGCCCTGTCTGTGATTGTTCATCTTGCAGCCAGTGTATTCTACATTTGTTAAACGGTTTAACCGTTAAAATGCATTATCTAAATATTAACAACCGCGTGAGGTTTATACGCGTATATTTCTTTTGTGTTCATAAAAATTAAATGTTAAGTGTTTTATGCTGTGATTAATTAGACCTTTATGCTGGTAGATTGAGCCGTTACATTTATTGACACATTATGTTTCTACGTCACTTAAGACAGCAGTATCACCTCTTGGAAAACGTTTCTTCCCTTTAGAAGTCACAGGTCTGTTGGGAAAGAATCAACTGATACAAGCTTTATTCCCATTAATACTGCCATGTGTACAGGACTTATTGTTATCTTTGTTGTAGCCTCTCTATACACGGAATTGGATTGTATAAACCCAATTTAAGGATAGGTACCAAAAAAATCTTTTACCTTACTAGTTTTCAACCCGACAGTATACAAACACTATCAGTTTAAACAGCTTTATCCCGCGGGTGACTGATTGACAGAGGGTGAATTACAAAAATGCAACTTTATCTCCAATGATTCATATAACTATCATCATTAAGGCATTGTATTCAAATTCTATTTAAAAAATACCTGGCTAAAAAACTGTCCATTGAACCACCATTCGTGATTTTATTTGTCCGGAAGAATTGCAGTTTGAAAAGACCTGGCTTAAATGAACTGTCATCAAAAATAAGGCTTCATCCATGAACAAAAAAGGACAATTACAACGCCTGTTGGGGTGATCATTTTAGTTATTGGCTCTGAGCGCCGTATTTATTTGCAAGAAGTATGTTCTTCAAATCGAAGACTGTTAAGTGTCTTGACTACATCATGTCCTACACAATATTCAGACAACGACTTCAAAGTGTAATCTCACCTCTGAGAGAAATTTTTCTGTTTTTTTGTCTTCTTTAAATATCTTATATATCAGTCTAAAGTGTAGTCAGCATGAATAGACACAAAAATGAAAGCCTTTCGATACAAAACATGCAAGTATGTGTACAGTTGTAGACTACTATGAAAAGGCTGTATTCTTGCTAATCATATATGCACAACTGTAATGTTATATGGACAAAAAGTCTGAAATAAAAGTTTATTATTATTATTATTATTAAAACTCAAACTCGGTTTAGGTTTGTTTAAAAACTTTGAACATGCATTCTTGGTATTATAACCACTATCTGTGCAAGACGCTAAATACACTAATGATAAATATTCGCTGACTAACAACAAAACAAACAATGACCTACTATGCTGTATATACATGTAGGTCATTGATCGCAGACTGCCGTAAGTCGAAACCTACTTTATCCTACAGTCAACAATACAAAACCATGCATTTTATTATGAAAAATGACAAATAAAGAGTGAATATTATTAAATTAGGCCAGGGTTTATTCTTATTCAGTACTTTTATTGTAGTCTACGTCATTTATTTTCCGATCAGACGTGTAGTAATGCTCTCTACAGAATCGGTCGCAAATGAAGGCCTATTTAACAATTAAAGTTTCTCTCGTTTATTCTTCGCTAGAAAATAACAGAAGCTTACGAAATGCACAACAAACATTTTCCTTGACTAATAACCTTGAACAGTTACGACAACTGGCCATTTCCAAATACACCAGGAAATGAAAGAATTTTAGAACAATCGAAACTGGTAGCTGTGAGCAGTCAACTTCAAAACATACTGAAAGCTTGATAACCCATCAGCTAAACGACAGCATGTACTAAAGTATAACTAGGTAAGCCCCTATAACACATCGACCATAAAACTGAGTTCAAACGCTTCAGAGAAATACCAGGAAGTGAACTACATGTATAAATAAAGCTGAGACAATAAGACCTTAATCCTAAACACTCGGATCAATCAGCATGTTAAACGTCAGCATGTTAAGAGTGCAATAAAAACAATAAGAGCTTAGAGACCGTAAGAGCTTAAACCAGAGCACACGGATCAATAAATAGAAGAAATGTTAAGAGTGCAATAGAAAAGAAATATAGGAAAAACTTTGTGTACACTTTATTTTTTCAATCGTTTAAAACGACAAACATTTTCAAACAGTATTGCCTATAAAACTAAACAGATTGTATGACGTCATGTAGCTTCTGATTGATTTCGCGGTAAATGTCGGACACATGTCGGTGTCTTCCTTTATTTTCTAAAATGGCGGATAGATATCAATAAGCATATTTCTGGGAAATTGCTGGTAAAAAGGGAAATTACAATTTGCACATGTTTTAGCCGCTGAACTTATTCACAAGCTTCGGTGGACTAAAACTACGCCACATACAATATTTGACTATATGCTAATAGTCATCATGCTTTGGAGGCTCTCTACGGAGTAACTGCCCTATAGTTAGCTCACAACGGCTCTCCATTCGTTTATCCGCTTTCTTTCTCAATTATAAGTGATATCACTGTGATGCAAATTTGTTATCGTCAACACTGAAATATATAACACCAAAAACAAACAAATTAATGTGGTGATGATTTAAAATATGTATAATTACACATGCGTTATTTAGCAATACACAAAGTATCTCTAATGCATGTCTGAAAGAATTGTAATGTCCATAATATGAAAAAAATTATCAACTTGGTGTACGGCTTAATAGTTATATGTAGCTCGGGATTAATTCTCCCAATCTTGTCTTTCCAAAATGTTTTCCAACTTGTTTTAGAATTTACAAAATGGTTTTTTAAAAAATTGAAGGTTTAAAAAGTTGATTTCGTGCCTTGCAGATGAAACTGATGCTGAGTTAATTGTCATTTTATCAGAGCGCCCAATTTAATAATTCTACTAAAGCCTAACAAATTCTTTGAAGTCAGTAAAGACGAATTCGACAGTCATTAAAATAATTACATGTAATACTCGCGGCATTTCATGTCGGAATTTATATGTCGTTTTATTTGTAATTTTGCTGCCATCGATTTTTAGCCTACGGAAATGGGCGATTTCTTTCTTTTTTGTCTTCCTGTTTAACCTTCCCTAATGCAGATAGTAGTATTCCACGTCTGCGATTGAGTAAGAAATATTTTAATTATGATGAAACTTGTTACACGTTCATAATATTATGTATATACCTTGTTGATCGATTGATTGAATAATTGATTTATGTTTACTTCCGTGCTTACGGGTATATGACGGCGGTGTATTCCATCAATAATAGACATTAACAAATCCAATTTAGAGTAAACTTCATAATGTTTGAAAGTTAATCTTCCTCCAGAACTAAGTAAAGACAGCATTGTCATCTCCAAACAAATCTGTCCTAATTTGAGGTCTGCACACTTTGTTTCTTTGTTGAGTTGTTTTCGTTATTTTCTTTTTTGTCTGAGAAGCCTCTTGTTTGATTTGCATGGTTGTTGATTGTTTGTTTGATTGGGTTACCGCCGTACATACTTATGTTATTTCACTAGCATTGAATCGTGGAAGTCAAATGAATAAAGGTAACTTCTCTCGATGCCACTGGTCACAAATAACGACAAGAAAACAAAATAACAGAACACAATACAACAAAGACATCACAAACCGATCTGATTCGGGTAGCCCAGCCTTATCGGAGAGAGCCCTGCAGCACAGTGTGTGTCTTGTTTAGGTAAGATTGTTTCGTTTGTGTTTGACTGGTATTCCCAATCGCTGTTTTATCATTTTATTCTCTATTTCCTTTATTTTTATTCTAAAAACTCAATGCCCCAAATGTCTGAATAAGAATACTCATATTGCATCTGATGGTTTATCCCTTTGGCTTTCAGCCTTGCAAATACGATCTTCTTTTGCTATAGCCCCGTGAGGGAGCGGGTGGGCCATGGTTCTGCAGAATACTCCCTCGGCTTCCTCGGTCGATCGTAAGAGAGGCGAACAGGTTGCTTTCTCTTACCTTGGTGTTCGCAGAGCTAAAGGGTAATGGGGAGCAGATTTGTTTGTGATGTTCTATATTTGTGTCCGTCGTCATATAAGTGAGATACCCTTGAGTACAACGTTAAACACCAATCAAACAAACAAAAAAACATAATGGTAAAAAGTGCAATCTTCCCACACCTATCTTCCAAGCCATATGTGGTATACTACTATACAGACATCCTATATTTTCATGGAAAGCAACTTAAAAACTCTTCCGCAAAATTTTGCTCATTTTTCAATAAATATTGATGTTTTTGTAAACTTCCTGACTTAGGGATAACCACTGACACAACCCAATTCCACAGAATCTTAATTCACTATGATCTTCCTGCACAAAAAGTTTTGAATGCATAAGCTGCTTTTCAACCCTGATATCTTACAGCACCAAAAGTAGTTGTGGAAGTAAAGGTAATGTTAGGTTAATATGATGAAAGGGGATTCAGGGTAATTCTGTCCTCTTGCAGGTCTATGACTGACTTACAAATCAATACTTTGAGAGAAAAGAACTAAAATTCCTAGATTGAATTGTTGAAGTTTCCTTTCTATGTAAAGATACTACATGTATGTCCCCTGTATACTATATTTGGTTATTGTATATCATGGCTACCCTCTTATGATACTGTTTACATGGCAAGTGCCAGAGACTGTGACTGGTTGGCACCACTAGAAAATCATGCGACCCACGATCGCGTGAAATCATACCTCTTGTGAGAAAATTTTAGGAGAAGAGATAAACATATTCACTGTATTTAGAATCTGGTGAGAAATTTTCAACTTGAAAATTTGTGGTCGGGAGAAATTTAACATTTTTTCCAGGGATGCTGGTTGGCTTGTAAGGTTATGTTTATTAAGATAAATTAGTAGGTACCAAGGTGGAAGTAGACAAGCATCATGTATACTGCAAGTCCAAAATCACCATTACTGTACAGTCTGACTATAGGACAAGTATGTACTGCAGCTGTGCGTCTCTCTATGTTATTATCATACAGCCAATGAGTTTTTTGTCCAATCCTCCAGTGTAAGAAAGACCCTCATGAATGATAAATAAAAGTGAGAATATGAGCTGGCTTGGTGAATTGAGCCCTTGGGGTTGTCAATACACTGGCTATTTCTATGTAGTTTATTGAGGTAGTCCTGGATTTAAGGTGATCCATAATTAAAAGTACACCAGCTTATGTATAATGCCAAATGGTATCCTTGACCTAGCTGTAATATATGATACTGGATCGTAAAGGCTTCGAGGGGAAGAAACAGTAAATATCCTAACCATCCGGCACGTCAAAACAGTCGATGTGAATTTTCAGTCTCCTATTTAAAAGCTGTCCCATTACCCAGATAGATTTTTTTTTATGGTAAATGCATTTTCTACGATTGAGTTTGTGAAAACCCTCACTGATCTAATCTTAAAAAGATATACAAAATGGATAAAAGCTGCCAAATGACAAGAGTCAATGCTTAAAATACCTCCATGGACCTCCCCTACTCCGCCCCACCCCACCCCCTTCACACACACACGCATACATATCAAACAGTTTTGGTGAAAGAAATTTGTGCAAAATATTGTTGTTAGGAAAGACAATGTAAAGATAATTTTAGGGGGAATTCATTCTAAAGATCAATGTAGTTAGTAAGAAGTTAATAGATCTCTTCACCACAATATATATATTGAAATTGAATATAATGTAGCATCTTGTATAATTAATAAAACTGAATATTAAGATATAATATTATTTGATCATTGGATATTACTATTTGCTGATAGTTGTTTTTGGTTCATGTGTTTATTTTCATATACCAGCAATGATTAATCTTCTTCAAAACTACCAAATAAGCCCAAGTTGTACTAAAATTGCTTTATCCCACGAAAAAACATCTGCAAATTCACCCTCTCTAAATACAACAATCCAGGTAGGTTATCGTCAAATATAAGTGTTTAAATTCATTTTATATCTGAGAATCCATTTGGACGGTTTTGCAGGAATCACAAACTAAGGTATTTTTTTCATAGTTGAAGTTAATTTTTGACATTGAAGCTAATTATGAGTATATACATGTAATTAAAGCGCTACAGTTATGTCAGGAAGACAGATGCTTCAATAAAGATTGTTGACCATAATTTCGAGATTTCATGGTATGTTATAATTATTAGGAGCTTTTATTAATACTTTAGCATCATCCATAAGTTTATCTTTCTGGTAATTGTTTTTGTTTGATTTGGAATTCTGCGTATGTAGGGTTATTTCACTCATATGTCAATGTGCATTCCTAATGGGTGTAGGAAACCACCCTTTACGTCACTTGCAACAGAATAAGACAGGACAGGGACAAATGCAGGATTTTTACAAGATGAAATACAAAAAGCTAACAATTACATCAGCCTCTGAGAGCACCAGGGCGAGGAAAGTCTCTCTCACCACCCGCTGTTTATTGTATATATAATGGGAATAATGTTATTGTATATGTGCTCGAGATATAATAGTGTTGTCATGTCTACTTAAATACTTATGTCAATATATCAGGTGTACATGTGCATGGATTGATTGTGGTTATGGTGGACTGGTATTCTAACAGACATTTGTACAACAGAACTAGTGACCTACATTAACCTGCCTGAATAAAATTTCTTCTCTCACTGTAGTTGTCTCCCTTGTATAACCTCTTCATGTGAAGGTGATAAAATAAAATAATTTTCATAAAATTCAGTTTTTTATCAATTGCACAGAGCTGAACAAACAGCCAATTTTGTGTTATACTTACAGATAAATAACACATTGCTTCTTTTTTAAGTCTTTGTTAGTAAGTAACACTATGATATATCAGTCTGACATACATTTTGTCTCTGAAGTGCAAACGGATTTAAATATCTTGTCTAAACACCTATCTAATGCACATCCTCTTTTGTACCTGTTGTATCACTATCCATAATCCGTATTTTTATTAAATATGGTAACCAATTTTAAAGAACTGCTTATGTTGACTGACAGATGGATGGCAACGGCGGATTTGTTCTTTTTTTTTTCGCTTTTATTTTTTCTTATTTATCATGTTTTTATGTCCTGTGAATGTCTTGTAATTTCAGGCCTGCAGTGGTGGTCAAGTGGTAAGCGTGTTGGCTTCTTATCATACTTTCATACTCACCAGTTCAAGTCTGTCGCCATCAGATCTATGAGTGACTCCTACGATGTTGCTCAGGAAATCTTGGGGATGATTTTGACTAGGTTTCCTCCAGGTTTCCCACTTTATTTAATCAAGGAACAGTGATAAATACATAAGTGAAATATCCTTGAGTATGATGTTACACCCCAATCAAACAAAGAAACTTACGATCTTGAAGTTTCTTATTGCTACCAATGGTGTGAAGGTTGGTTTCCTCACCTGCACGATTTGGACTGCCATGCAGAGACAATTTAAATTCCCAACAAACAAAGATTGTTTATGGTAGAGCAAATATTCTGACAGTATTTTTTTTCAGATTTGAGAACTTGCATCATTGGAGCCCACAATGACAATGTATCTATCTATTTATGCAGGAGACATAGGAGAAAAGTTGGGTCATCACTGTATTGAACCGTTTTCTTGTTCTATTACATTATGGCCATTCCATGATGGTGAAAGAATAATCAAGCGTGTGTGTGTGTGGCATGTTGCTTGTGTAGATGAGACACTGAATAACCATTATGATACACCATTATTAGATGTTAACAAAGCACCTTGAAAATCTTCTTCACTTTATTCAGGTTATTGGTTACTGGTTTGATACTGTAATTCTAAGAATAATAAAACCGTAACTGATTATATAACTATTCCAAAAAATAAGGAAATCTTTAATTTGACTCCATGATTTGATTCATTTTGCACCAGTGATGCTGGTATTTGATCCTGTACATTGTTTGAAGATTACCAATCTTTTTTGACAGTTCACTGCATATTAACTGAAGTAGCTGCCACACATAAATTTACTTCTTTTAGTATTGTTACTTTTAATATTTGACCTATAGTTAATATTAAATAACTAAAAGGCATTAATAATTATTAGTTGCTTTAATCTTGCTGTTAAAGTATTATTTTTCCCCCTATTTGTTTATCTTGCACTGATGCACATATTCTGCATGATTTCTGTTATACCTGTACTCTTTTACCTATACAATGCTTTATTCACCAAACATATGCTTGCTTCACCTTTATTTTCACACATTTATGATTTCTTGGCCATAGTGGTCAATACACATACACTGTTATAAGCTTTACTGGAAGAAAAGTTATATATATTTCAGAATGTGAAAACTTGAAACAGTTAGAATGAAAACTACACAACAATTTTGTGCTAACATAATTTGAAAAATGTTGTTATTGGTGTATGAATTATACTTTTTCCTGTTATCAGATTAAGTGACCAATGGAGTCTTCAAGCAGGGTAAACACTACCACCACTTTACACTCACTGTCTTGGTCAATCCAGATTCTATTGACATACCTTTCTGCCTCTGTAGTTAATATTCATGTTAAGTAGTGTGGCCTGCTGGTATGAAACTGTAGAATGCTGCTGAATACTGGGTCTATTATATAGCCTTGTAGTCACTTTTAATATGCAGTCTAGCTGCTCGTCTTCATCCAATGTGCAAGTACTATGATCAGAAATGAAGCCAATCTGATATCATTGTATTGCATCCTGTTTTTGTCCTTTCTTGTCTTGTCTTTGTTTTCTGCTAGTGTTGTCGAGGCTGGTTTCCTTTACTCATTGGGCTGGCATGCCTTCCTGTAGGTAAATAAACTTAAGTTTGGCATTTATCCCCAGTCAAATATTGACTTGTATGGTTATAGTACTGTATTACCAAAGCTGACAAAATTCATATATTCGTTTTGTATGGTCATGACAGTTTTTATTATTGTAAATATAGATGAAGATTTGACTGTATTATGAACCACATTGCTCATAAGTCACTGTCTTTGTGTAGAACACTGATCAAATTGTTTTTCTACCAATGTCCATCTCTGATCTATGCTACCAGAGTGTTCATGAAAATATGGTTCAAGAATTTCATTTTGAGGCATGTGTTATTGTTTTGGGGTTGTTTTTTATTTACTATCCCCAGAGCTTTATTTGAATATTTTGACATTTGATCACATTATCTGTATGTTTTTGGCTGAGTAAACTGTTGTGTATTTGGGTCAGTCTGATTTATAACTGGTAGATTTAGAGCCCATTTCTTTAAGATACTGTTTCAAAACATACACCTGATAACATAACCCCTGCTACCTGTAAGCTGTTGAATTTAGTTTTGTCCCATATGCACGGTGGATTGCTTATAATTGTATTTAACATACATAAACCATGTCTTCTGTTTGCAGCTGTTTTAACATGTCTAGCACCTGTTTGTCAACTAGAACACCTTACAAGCATTTGTATAAATGACCTTTTTCTTCTAAAAATTGTTCACGTCTTTCCCTTACAGATTCCTCTTATATTGGATCTACTAGTAGAGTTAACATGCCACGATTACTTGTTTATCGCATCTCAAAATCTAAAACACATTTTCCTAGTATGATCATTCCTTACATATGAATCCTACCAAGTGTGTCCTCCATTAGTTGTAATTGTTTGAATTTGGATTTCATAGCGTTTAGTGCTAATTGTATCCCAGCTTTATTTGTTTGTATATGCTTTGCATTGGAATTGGTTGCTTGTATTAATTTTGTTTGACTGTTTACTGAACTATCTTATCTATACTATGTAGTATAGTATAAAGTTTGGTTACTTTTCTTTTCAATTATGTTCTTTTATTGCAGTTAATTTATTATCCGTTGTAGTGTAAGCTCTATTCAGTGCCATAGTTATTTGTTAATCATGATTTTTGATTGATGGTGCTAACAGACTCCATTACTTCTAGTCCGTAGACTCTCGGTGGTAACAACTTTGTTTCTATAGAGAAGGTTATTGGTTTTTTTTACTGCTGATAATGTGTTGAGTTATGTGTGGTAATGAGTGAGAAGGAAGGCTGTGTGTTTCTCATGACTCAGTCTATGCATTTCTGTTGACAGGAGTTAAATCAGTGGGTATGTCAGGAGCACATGTTAAGTCAAACACTGTTCATGATGGTACCAAAGTTCAGGTAAGCTTAAATATCTCAAAATTTAAAAGTATTTATAATATCTTGTAGGCCTTTTGGCCTGTAACAGTATTTTAGGAGAGTAGTAAGGTTCTGCGCACTTAGCATTGGCAGTTGGTTAGAGTTTTCTATTGCCCCAGTGCTTTTGGAGGTCTTTCAATGTTGCCAGACAAAGGGTTGTGAGCAGTTTCTTAGCTAGCATTGGAAATCTGCCTGTCAAAAGTTCCTATTCTGAGAAATTTTACCTGTCCATATTTTAATCTTTCCCAGTGGCCAGCGTGTGCACTTCCTAATCCTACTCCAATTTAACAGTTCACAGGATCAAGTCCATCTGTCGGCCATCAAGTATATGAATAAGTCACAAGTTGTGGCTCCGGCAATTGCACGGGTGGTTTTTATGCGGTTTCCTCCCAGTTTTCCATCATAATAAGGCAAGGAACAGGGAGAAATGGATAATCCGTCATCATATAACTGAAATATCCTTGAGTATGATGTTAAACCCCAATCAAACAAACAAACAAATAATATCTTTCCCATGTTAAAATTCAGAATTTCTAACCATCATTTTAACCATTTTTTTTAGAAATCTGCCTGTTTTAAATGACAAGTGGACCGGTGTTAAGTTAACATCTATGTTTGGGAGCTTCCTGTTGCCTTGGTGCTCTTGCAGCTAAGGGGCAATGTGGAGTCGATCTGTTTGTGATGTCTTTTTATTGTTCTCGTGATTGTCTTGTCTTTGTTTCTTGCTATTTAACTCTAAATGAAAGTACATAAGACCATTCAGGGTTGGAAATACTGGGTGCACCTAGATAAAATTGACTGACTCTATGCTGAAAGTTGCTGAAATATTCCAGAAAAGGGTAAATTATAAGTCACTTGCCTTTATTTGGAATGAACCTGATTGAATTCTACCTAAATGAGATCGTAAACAATCAACTTTCTTCCATTCTTATGGCCAACTGTCAAATCTGTATTCTCTCCGGGAAAAAGCGATTTGATTTGACAGAATAATCTTTGAAATACTATACTTTATTGATACAAATAATCTATGCTTTCGACAATTCATTCAATTAAATACAAATGCACAAAATACTGTCTTTCAACCACATAAATTTGCTCTGAACGAATATAGGTCAACCTGGTTGATTTACATGTACTTCACTGACCCACATAATTTGACCCATTTAACTCAACAGCTTTATATGTCAGTAGAAATATATACGGTTAGTAGGCCTACATTTACGCGTACCAACTAAATATTTGGTTGAATCTGTGTTTGAACGCATCAATTCGTCTCTTGCAGAGCTACAGTGTAGTCCAGACAATTATGTGTGTATTTGTGGAGATTTTTTTGCTTGAACCAAGGAGTTACCAGATTATGTGGAAGAATCCTTGTCCGACCACCTACCGCTACCAGATGACTACCTTTTTGACGCTCCACTTCATAGACGCTCTCAGGACAGAACTCTGAATAATAATGGTAGACAACTTTTAAATCTTTGTAAAGAAACAGGTCTGCGAATTCTGAATGGCAGATGTGGGAAAGACAAATGTGTTGGAAATTTCACTTTTATTTCAAAACGTGGGAGTAGTGTTGTAGACTATGTATTGGCAAATAGTCTTCGTTTTAGTAAATTGTGCAATTTTGAAGTGTGTGAACCTAATATTTTATCTGACCATTGTTTGCTCAGTGTTGAATTTGATGTGAACATGAATAATACCCCTTGTGTCGATAGAGAAGATAATAGAGACAAACCCGACTTTATTGATTCAAAATATATCTGGGATCCTGACAAAGGGGACCTGTACAGACAATCTCTGTCTAATAGTGTTGTTTTTGATGAACTTTTGTCCATTCGTCAAACGCTGGACTATACAATGGATTGTGGTGACATTGATCTGTCGCTCTTTTCTTTGATATCTGTATTACATAACTGTTTAAATGACTTCCAAAGATCAAACAGCCGCACTGCTCCGAACACAAGTAAAAGACCTATGAAAGCTTCTAATCCCTGGTTTGACGACGTTTGCAAAACAAAGCGTAAATTATTTTACACACATTTAAAAGCGTACAAGAAACACAAAAATGAAATAAATCGTTTCGAATTAGCCTCTTCTAGAAGTGACTACAAAAAGACCATTCGTCAAAAGAAATATATGTATAATTGTGAAAGAACTAGGACACTAGACAAAATGAAATCAAATAACCCGAAAGAGTATTGGAAGTTATTAAAAGGTACATTCACAAGAAATCCAATGCCGCCTATGTCTGATTTTGTTAACCATTTTAAAAGTCTAAACATACTCGTACATTATACGACTAATTATGATAATAATTATAACATTGACCCAACTGACCATAAAATAATGTTCCAGGAACTCAATGAAAAAATAGAAGAATTTGAGCTAGATAAAGCAGTGAATGATCTGAAACTCAACAAATCACCTGGCCCGGATCGTGTAACGAATGAATTCCCAATTCAAGGCTACTATTACTTGAAGAAAACAATACTGTCTCTATTTAATGCATGTCTCTCAAACTGGTATTTTCCACCCAACTGGTCCGAAGGTTATATTGTACCACTTCACAAAACGGAAATGTTCTAAACGCAGAAAACTATAGAGGAATCACACTACTGTCTTGTATCGGTAAACTGTTTACAAAGGTACTTAATAACGGGCGTAAAGAATCGGCAGAAAAATATCACGTTTATATCGAATCGCAAGCAGCCTTTAGATCCGCAATGGGCACAACCGACAATATATTTGTACTAAGTTCGTTAATATCTCTGTTGTTACAAAGTAAAAAGAAATTGTATACAGCCTTCATAGATTTCTCTAATGTAATAAAATCTATGTATTCCGTTATTAAATCAAGGGTGAAAATTAATAACCATGCAAGTGAGTATTTTCTCTGCCCACTCCGTGTAAAACAAGGCGATTGTTTGTCCACATTTTTATTTTCAATGCACTTGAATGGAGGATGAACTTTATATAAAAAGAGCCGAGGGAATTCATGTTAACACGCTCAATTTGTATTACTGCTGTACACAGATGATGTTATTTTTTTCTCGGAAACTGCCCAAGGCTTACAAACGGCACTAAATTTGTTTATACATTCTTGTGGTATATGGCAAATGTTGGTTAATAACGAAAAAAGTAAAATCATGATTTTCCGAAAAGGTGGGAGGTTGCTCCAAAGCCTTGAATTTTATTTTGGGGACATTTTGCTTGGTGTTTTCAATAAGTTTTTCTTAACTATATATTCCTTTCATAAGCGGTGGTTGATTCGTTGAAGCTACGAACACACTATCTGGGCAATCGATAAAAGCTATTTTCAAGTTGAATAAGTTAATATATAACTTCCCATGTATCTCCTTTGAACATCTCCTCAATTTTATTTGATAAGCTAATTGTACCCATTATGAACCATGGAGCTGGTCTGGGGCTTCCATAGAGGAGATTGCATCGAAAAAGTACACCAGTTTTGTAAATCTTTACTTGTGTAAAGCAATCTTCACAAAATGACTTCATTTACGGTGAACTCGGCAGACATGACCTGTACACAGGTCGATTGTATATTATAATTAAATTTTGGCTGACAATAATGGCAGCAGATCAGCATAAACTTGTCAAATTGATGAACACGCAATTATATTTTGCTTGCTGTATGTAATAATAATCACGAAAACTGGGTTAGAAAATTGCGAAATCATCTGAATGAACTAGGTTTTGGTGAGGCTAGGGTATACCAAGGTGTGTGCCATAACGGAAACTTCCTTTCTCTAGTAAAGCAACGTTTACGTGATAATTATATTCAGCTGTGGGAAAACAAGTTGTCAAACTCACCCAGAGCAAG
>JARFOD010061679.1:12245-22846 GCA_031763545.1 Mopalia muscosa
GCATGTCAGATTTACTGGGTGCAGTATTGACTACATGTATATTATAGACTTTACATTTTAACAAGACTCGAAGAAATCTGTGCTATAAAAGCTATAATATTAGTAAAATATGACCATGATGAAATGATACTTTCACAAAACTGTCAATAAATCCAGTATATGAGGTCAATAAGTGTACTGTAGATTTATTGCTAGCATTGTTTAGATTCTATACATTTCGAAACAGGAAAACTGTATCAGAGGAAGATTTCATACATTCTATATTGCTGCAACTCAGTTAACGGTTGAGTCCATCATGGTGTCATGGTTTGCAAAACTACCTGTCCCCTGTCAATTTCTACCTGTGCTCTTTCGTGTGTGTGTAAAGAAGAATAGGGCTTACAGTCGCTTAGATGCGAATTAAGGATCATATTTATTATTTAACAAAATGAAAACATCAATGTCACACTGGTGACTCATAGAGCAAAGAATATGTGAACACTCGTTTGATAAATTAACACAGAATTTTTTAAAAAATAATTCTTTTTTAAAATGACCTGTCCTTGGACAATTTTGCCGCAAAGAAATCACAAAGGTCCCATCTGCTCAATTTAAGATGCAAATATTGTGAACATAACATGTGAATCCCTTGCTTTTACTATTCAATGTATTGCTCCAATTCATTCGATTGATATATTTGAACCAAAATGGTTTTTGATGTTTTCAGACTTGTACAGGCTGTGTGGTGATCCTGCGCATGAAGCAGAAGAGTGTAGAATACACAGTAACTTCTCCCAGTCACTTCTTAAAGATCACTTCCAGTCATCTCAAATGTCAGAACATAATCTCATACAGGTAATAGTTTCTATTCATTTGATAAATCATTTGACTATTTGTGGCATTAGATGTCTCAGTTTGGTTTGTATTAGTTGTCTGCCTGAATTTTCCACCCGGCTTCAGTAAAGAATTGTCATACAAGTAAAACAGCCTAGAACAATACTTCTTATCCGTATTATATCTAATCAAATTATGACAATTATAAATCTATATTCAGGTACATTTCTATGTGAAAAAGACAAATGATCATATTGACACTTTGATTTCAAAATAATATCACCCGCGGCTGTGGCTCAGTGGTAGCTAGTGCGCTTCCTGAACCAAACATGCTTCGATTTACCGTTCACAGGTTCAAGTTCGCCTTTCGACCATCAGGTATATGAGCAAGTCACATGTTGTGCCTCCAGCAATTACAAGGGTGGTTTTTACGAGGTTTCCTCCAGGTTTTCCACCGTAATAAGGCAGTGTACAGTGTGAAATGGACTGTCCGTTATCATATAAGCAAAATACCCTTGAGTACGACGTTAAACACCAATCAAACAAACAAACAAACAAATCAAAATAATATCATAAAATCATATAACGTAAATACATTGAAGATCAATCAAAAAAACATTAAATTTTAATCTAACAATTGTGTTACAGTGGACAGAGGGACCTTGTCCTTTCCATTTGAACAGCTCACCTGTAGGTACAAGTGCAATGATCTGAATGGTTCACTAGAGACTCTGACCCGTCTATAGGTCCTCCTCAACACCTGTGTCATGGGGGATCCAGAGAGATCTGAACATTGTCAGTGGCTGAATCAAAAAGGTTGTGTTAAAAAGACGGCTTGGAACTCCATGACAGCCCGCTTAAGCTAATTCGGCAGCAAAGACCAAAACTTAACTAGCTTCGGGTGATTGGAAAAAAGTAAAGTGTTGACAATAAGTACTACAGCATAACCTTGTGTTATAAAATGTTGTCAATACAATGGAAGCTATGCTCAACGCACAGATTGTAATAGATTTGTCCTACTATTGTGTTGTGTGACAACAGTCTTGTAGATGTTAACATAAAGACATTGCAGGCGGAGGAGACATACTGTGTTCCGCTAGATATCCTTTAGTCCATTGACTAGCAGTGTGGAAATGTGAATAATCCGGGATAACCCCTTGCCAGAGGATGCTTCCCAGCATGAAAGGCTGCATACTTGGAATGAGGAGGTAGTGGGTATGATTCTCATGACCTGCGGAACAGCCCACATGTAACTCCTTCTATAGGCATTGAGAAGATCATCTATGAACCAAGCAAAGCACAAGTTTTGTTCCGTTTAGCCAGTCTTTTTTTTTTAAAGTTGTGATAACAACTCTTAAGATTTGTTCATTTCTCAACTTTACAGCTAGGTGAACAAGAAGTGAACAATATTATTTTTAATAAACCTTGTCACCTAGCACAAACATGCTTTGAATGGTTAGTATTGATTACAAAAATTCTCTCCATAAGTTGAAAGGCAATGGACATGGTTATTGGTGCACTGAACTAAAGTAATGTGGTATATGTACTGTGAGATAAGCAGCCGTGATGACCCTAATCGTCATTATAAACTTGAAGAAATTGACAGAAGAATACTCCTGTTGACTATGCTGAATTTTGTGTATGTTTGTATATCTGTATAAGTGAACTGACGGTGAAACTGTGTGGGGCTGTCCTTAGGTAGTCTGTGGTTATATCAGACATTACGCCCATCTCCATAATATATAGACTCTGGCCATCCCATCCACCAATACTCTGTCTCTAAAGAGACATGGCTTTCTAACAATCTCTTATATGTACATAGGACATTTTTGTACATGTAGCCTGTATATTGCTATTATATCGCCATCATTCATGTCTTGCGATGGTTTTTGTGTGGAAGTGCTTATGAATGGTAAGTGAGAGAGTCATCAATGTATAGTTATTACAACATTGTACATGTATGTAGATTGAAAGCTATCTCTATGCTTGTTTTTGTTCAATTGTTAGCACACAACACCTATGAGTTACTGGTAACTTGGGGACAGGGGATTATCTAGAAATGAAATGTATGGTGTCAAAAATGGTCATTTTGCTTCATTTTTTAAAGCGATGCTCCTCTGCAATAAAATGCATACATGTATATGTAAAACGGGCATCATTTATTGTGTTTAATTCTGCTCTCTAATTTTCTAATCGAACTATAGCCATTTTATATTTGGGACAAACATTGGCAGGGGTGGAAATTAAGCCGGCCCGCAGGCCAAAACCTGATAGATTTTGCATTAGACCTGTAAATTTTTAGACCTGCAGGCTGGACTGGCCGGTAGACTTTATGACCATATACATGTACATGTGTAATCCATTGGGCTTGTAGAATGTTTCACTCACTTCGAACAGGAACAATCTGTATAGATGAGCCCAGCAAACTGAACACTTGATGAAATAATGTTTAAGGAGACAAATTCACACTTTGACTTTTGATAAATGATTGTAAAATTGTGTAATTTAATGTTTGACAGTGGCAATAAAAAAAACGGCCCGTCAAGTTGATCATAGGTGAAATCTGTTGATAGGTCACGATAGCTCAGAGTGGACCACACCAAGCTAAAAAAAAATCGTCAAACTGTGAGAATATCAATATTGGGTTGGACCTGTAAGATGTTTGATGGCATCATGGGCCGCAAGATTTGGAACCTGCAGGCCCGACAGTTCACAGTTCACACATGTTATTAACCCGTAACACACACGAGTGTAAGTCCTGTTAGTGCTGTTATGTCATGAATAGGGTTGGCCACACCCAAAATGTCAGCTCCCAATGGTCGTAGATAGGTATATACTTCTAACCCTCAGGGGATTTAATAAGATGAATGGTTGATGAGTCGATATCAAATTTAAGTATGTGTATTGGAAATGGTAACCTTTCAAGGGATATAGGGGTTATTGCAGCCAAGAGCATCGCTTTAATTATTAACTGGGTGTCCAATTTTAACAGTTCCCTATCTCTTGCATGTTAAAGTTTCTCAAAACAGGGTGTGAGGTAATTTTTCACTTCAGGGTGTCCATTTGAACAAGTGGACATCACTTACTTTGAATAGGGTTTAGGTTATAAAATAATGATAAGTCTGGAGTTTTTAATCAATGAGAGTTGTTATTAAACCTGAAGATTGTACATGTATGATAGGAATACCTGGCATTAGAAATTAATCATTGTCATAGAAATTTCCACTAAAAACCAATAGAGCCATTTCCTGTCCTAGTACTGTGAACAAACTCTCAGAAACTGACCAGGGTATAGTTCCACAAAGCGATCTAGGCCTTAGTTGACCGTAATTACTATTACAACACGATACCCTCAATACCGGTCACCATGACAATTAATATGAACTTAAGCTAAGGTCCCTTTGTGGAATGGGCCCCTGATCTTACTCTTCGGTAACTTCTCCAGAGAAAATATTTCAAATTTACATGGTAATGAAAATGTGACAACTGCATGGCACATTGAGTTGTTTGGACTGTTAGTAATAGGTTTTATATAAAACATAAACCACAAAGGTATGACAAATAAATGGAAAGTAAACCACAAGTCGACCAATCAAGTAAAAGTTATAACAGTTATGAGTTACCTGGAAAGGAGAAAAATTTCTTCAAAGCCTTTGCCGTAACATTGCTATATATCTGATTGTCCTTAAAAATTTTAGTGTATTTAAAAAATTTTAAACATTTAATATCTACCCATTAGAAAATACACAGATTAAGAGCTGCTATATTATATCGTTTTTTACATTTTAATACAAAAAAAGACACAAAGTTCTCTCTCTCGTTAGTTTATATTCAATTGGAATGCTTTTCATCCTATGAATGCTGTTGGAACAAATGCCGGACTTTCTGATGTAGATGTGCAATAATTATACACGTTTGACTGCCCTTTTTTGTATGTGAGAATGACAGACACTAGCCCAGCCTACATGAAGTTATGTAAATATATATAATCTGTTCATTATTTTTTTTATAAAGACCCAATGAATGAGCAGATTTGTCCAAACCTTTTCAAACTGGACGTTTTGTCTAAATGTGGATTTTTATTAATGTAAGCTTATATTTTTTCATTTTTCATGCACAGCTCAACATCTGAAAAATAAATATTGAAAATATATTTTACAGTACATCATGCATCTGAAACATTTGTAATTATTTTATGATAGCCAGGTTTGATTGAATTGTATTTTTGGTTAATTACAGTTTAAGAAAATTATAATTCAACTGTCTTTTGATGTTATGAAAACGTAACGTAATTAATATAAATCAAAGCATTGATTGAAATTGAATTTTGATAAATTAATGAATATTTGGATTGTAGTTAAAAAGAAAATATTGAATATTTTCACCTTAAATTTTATCGCATTTGATAAGTGAACACTCTTAATAAGCACAGCATAAAACACCAATCAATCAATCAATCAATTTCCAAGGCCTATATTTGACCCCATCAAAATTCATCCCACAATATCTGTATAGTCTGAGCAAGTATATGTCATAATATGTGATTCCAGTAAGTCAAAATAAAGTTTATGTGGTGTGTACCCATTCATGCATCATAAGATTTTAATTACCAGGCGTCGGTTGATCAAAGCGCTACTAAATTTAATCCTCTATTAGATTACGTCACGCCATGTTGAAGGTCTATCTCCATCCTGGTGTAAACAGTTTAAGCTGGTGTCAGCGGCTAATCGTCTTTCGAGCAGCTGGCCCAGTAGGGCAAGATGTTGTCTTAGAAAATAGGTCAACTTTATTACAGGGCACTTATAGATTTACTTTTCTTTTTGATGATGCAAGTGAAGCACATAATGTTGAATATCTTTCTTCCACATTGCATTTAGATGTCATGATCTGCTTTTTGTTACCAAGAGTTCTTAGCTGGCTTGGATCCAGGATTTAAGAGGAAAATAAATCAGATTTCCTCCAGTGTTTGATACACATAACGCAGTCCCTGTTTTAAATTTCAGACCCTAATTAACACTGTGAATAGATATGCCAGATCATGTCACCTCACTGGTTTTTAAGTTTTGTTTGTTCACTGTGTAGTTTATTGCCAAATTATTAATGTCCATTTTTATTTACTAACCTTGTAAAAGATAATGTTGAAGAAAATATTTATACCTTGGAATTGTGCCAGACTAGTATATATACAATGTACCGTACAGCCATGTTCTAACCATAGCATCATCATCTCCCTGGCCAGGATCATGACAACATCCATTTATAGGGTCACCTCAGTCTTGTGTATAGGATATAGATGCTCGTCACAAATTTTGTGTACAAATACAGATGTTGGTGTAGCCTACAGGAAATTTACGCTGTACATTTCCATGGAAAGGCTACTAATTATCTTGAAGCAAAGTGAACAAGTGAAACAAAATCAAACCACACGCCTTATGATTGGCCAATTTGTTGCCAAAACCTGTCAGCAGTTTTCAGTAAAAACTCGTTTCATTTTCTGAGGAATAGGACCTAGCTTTTTGAGCCAGTGACAGATGCTTAATTCTCAGACATGTGTTTCTGTGAGTGTCACACAAGGAAAAGTCTGCTGCAGTTTAAAGATCTTGGTTTCTGTTGCCAGTGTGCACTTCCATAAGAGATATATATTGACATGCAGTTTCAATCTTCATGTAAACAGGATTTACAGAAATCTTTGGATGGTTCTGCCAAAATATGCATTTGATGAATGAAGACTGTAGGATAGGAGTAAGATCTGAGAAGTCTTCACATATAAATGACAGGTCAATCTCAGGTGTGCATATTCTTACAGAAAAATAAAACCAAAATGAAAAAAAATTACTTAGTGCGAGAAAAAATTATCAAATGAGAGCCTGTGTATAAGACAAATATTACTTTTGTCATTTTGAACATTTATAAGAATAAGTATATATACACTCCTGTATTCCTTTTATATTTATGATGTAAGAATATACCTTGTTGAGCATGCACACCTGAGATTATAACAGTTCAACAGTTCGCAGTACAGGACAATTGCAACAAAGTACAGGATGTCCTGACATCACAACTGTGGCGTTCTCTCTTTATGACCTATTTGCTGTGCGATAATATTACTAGTGTATATCACACTATAATTCAATGGTTCTAGAGCTGGATTATAGGGGGTGTAGTTTGAGAAATATAGTTCATGGATGTACTCCCTGTAATTACAAGTCGTTTTGTGGCAGTCTTCTTTTTCCCCCCTTGACTCAGCAAGATGGTCCTCAGGGGGTTTCAGATATTTGTATTCATGTAGCACAGGGAGGATCAAGTGATAATCAACTTGCCTGTCTTCTAAAACCAACTTTCATTATGCACCTTAGGTCTTGATTTGGACATACTGCAAACAACAATTTTATGCATAGATTAAGAACATGCGCTAACTTTTTCATTTTAAACTCTGTCAAATTGTGATTGATATCAATGTACATGTATCAGTTAAATAAGTGTCTCCCTCATATTATCTTCTGTATGGACCGTTTCGCAGATTCTGATCACATTACCACATACAATGGGGTCACAAATCACAATAAAAGAAAGATAAATATGTGTTGTGAAGTTTCTTGAAACACATCTGTATGGTCACAACTTTCTTGCCAGAATCTACAAAAAGTCTTTAAATAATTTTCCAAATATCTTAATTTAGGATATAAATGGTAGGATTGTTTGATATTTTTGAATGGATTCTGGCTAAAATCGAAATTGTTAACATTTATTTTCATATGTGAAAATCAAGATGGTATGTTAATATACTTGAAACAACTAGCTACAGACACCAGTATTATGTGTTGTCACTTATGGCCGAACCGACCAAATCATAAGCCAGAACAGATCCGTTTGGTTTGCTTCTCAAAGTATTGGTAATGAAAAGCCAGGTTGGTATTTGTCAATTAAGATAATGCCCACTTATAAACACTTCAGTTCCTACGGTTATGACAGATCGAAATGTTTAAATCACATTTTTATAGTATAAGATCAGTATTTTTGTCTGGATATTTATGCACATTACAGTATACCTTTTTTATTTAAGATCATATTTGAATATTATAATTAATAATTTAAGATCATAATTACAGGTAGAGTATTGTAACAGAAATTATTTTCCTTCTGAATTAGTTGATAAAGTTAATGCAGAGATGTAATTGTTACAGGGTTTTTTCCTGCAGTGTTATGAAATGTTAGGAAATATAAAATTGTCGAATTAAATTTTTTGTTTAAAGTTCCATACATAATGTTTGTGGTCAAATGTCTGTATGACTGGCTTTCTCCTATTGACTTCCATTCACGGGTTCGAGTCCGCCTTTCGACCATCAGGTATATGAGCGAGTCAAATGTTGTGGCTCTGGCAATCGCGGGGGTGGTTTTTACCAGGTTTCCTCTGGGTTTACCACTGTAATAAGGCAGTGTACAGTGGGAAGTGGACAATCCGTCGTCATATAAGAGAAATACCCTTGAGTACGACGTTAAACATCAATCAAACAAACAAAAAACCTATAAACCTATTGACTACTATTTAGTCGACTATTACAGGGTGATTCTGTGCACCAGATCTTGTTGAAATTCAGGAACACCAAGTTGGTTTCTTGACATGTCTTTGACTTTATACCTGCAGTCTTGCACACTGACTAGTTTAATTACACCTGGTTTTGTGTGGTGAATATTGTCATTGTTTGATTCCAGTGATGTCAAGGGTATCTACCATTACTCATTGGTCCTGTATCCATACCTGTATGAGGTAACTCACATTTGTTTCAAGATGATACTCATTTTGAACTAAACAGCTTTGAATATTCATTTTAAGGAAATAATTTAATCATGAATAATTTTGATATAAGAGATGCATTAGTGCTAATTAGATTTTCTATATTTTTTTTATTTTGTACATCAATCAAGTCATTGAATACTGCCTATTTAATTAGTCAATCTAACATCACCAGTTTTCCAGAAACTAAACAGTGCATGACAAGCAACATTTTATTGTACGTCTAGTTATTTTTGGCATACCACTTTAATGCATATTGAAACCAAAGCGGTTATTGGACTCTTTGGTTAAATCAAACTCTGTCGTTGAAACTTTTTTGCATAATAAATAGTCACTTTATTTCTTTTGGTAGATTTCTGATAGACCTTAAAAGGTACATTGTAGTCTGATGCCTACACTTAGGTAGTAGCTTTCAAAATGTTGCAAAAAGACTTTTTTTTATTGTGGAGTACTAGT
This sequence comes from Mopalia muscosa, assembly GCA_031763545.1. Classification (NCBI taxonomy): domain Eukaryota; kingdom Metazoa; phylum Mollusca; class Polyplacophora; order Chitonida; family Mopaliidae; genus Mopalia; species Mopalia muscosa. The sequence goes on from JARFOD010061679.1 coordinate 21,310, forward strand.
GAGAAGTGAGAAAACAACTTTGAGTAAACAATCCATGGAAATAATTGCATCAACATCAAACAATGTTGCGCATGAGGTTGCTTTGTTTCTCAAATCTTTTTTTTTTTTTTTTTAATGTGTGAGTGGAGAGTGAAGCTTAATTTGTGTGCTCAGTTCCATCTGTTTTTTTTTTAGAATTTAATATAAGTGATAAATTTGTCACACACTCACTCATATACGTTTTTATATGTCTTTATGTAAATTAGTCTTACACATACCGTTGTAAATATATGGGATTTTATGTACTATTTTAATACAGGAAGTAAACGTACTCTCAATTAAAACAATGCTGTGTTGTCTTCCCTTTCTTAAGTCTTACGCCCCGTGAGGGAGCGGGTGGGCCATGGCCCTGCAGAATACTCCCTCGGCTTCCTCGGTCGATCGTAAGAGGCGAGAAAAGAGGTTGCTTTCTGTTGCCCTGGTGTCCGTACAGCTAAAGGGTAACGGGAAGCAGATTTGTTTGTGATGTTCTGTATTTTTGTCCGTCGTCATACAAGTGAAATACCCTTGAGTACGACGTTAAACACCAATCAAACAAACAAAACAAACAATCTTTAGTCTTACAGTTTCAGTTATGACAGATAAATACCAGACAGCCAATCAATTCATCGATGGTGTTTTATTTTTCAAAAGTCACCATTGTTAGCAATGGATTGTCGTCATTAGATTGAAATCGTTTAATGTGCGCCATTAGACCCGAAACAAACAGGCGCTTTGGCGAAAACTAGATTTGTAAACAATTCAATTCTGATTTACTTACTGTCTATGGTAATCCGCAAGTATAGGCGACTTCTTGGATATAGTGACGTCATTCCTGAGCTTGTAAAACAGTTTTTAAAAAAACAACCAGTAGGGTATACTACGGAGAAGTGATTGATTTTGACATGAAAATGGACTTCGTGGGCTTTTTATGGGTCTATTCGAAGAAAACCAAAGGTTGAACAAAACCAGGACCTAAAATTTATATATAGTTGAAGACAATCTAATTAAAATGAGATCTCAATAACGCTCCCCGTGTTTGTCGCTATATTGAGATCTAACGCAATCATCCCACCTACAATGTCGATTAGTTTCTTAAATTTACCAATCACAGAGCTGCATGCTTCTCCCTTCTGGTTTGTAAAAGCCGAAGATTTTCGTGCAGAAATATGATAGCAACCGCTTAATTCTAAAGGTTAGGAAGACACTTGAAGCGTAGCTAACACGGGTTGAGATAGGCGGGACGTACGACAAAGTCACAGGAATTATATACATTGTGTTATTGTCGATTAACTTCTGAGCTTTAAGCAAAATACAGACTTTGCAAATTAGCTAGATTTATATTTTTAGCCCACAGTCATTCTGTCTGTGGGCTATTCTCATCACTCTCCGTGGTCCGTCTGTCCGTCCATCCCATAACAATTCTTGTTATCACTATATCGCAGCAACTGCTGCTCCAATCATATTAATATTTTATTCAAAGCTTCCCTACATGGTCTAGTTTTGCAGGTAACATTTT
>JARFOD010061898.1:0-22838 GCA_031763545.1 Mopalia muscosa
CTTTGAAGACAACTTGAACACACAAAGTGTGTTTGTTCTATATGTAATAGCCCAATGGCATGTTTTCTTAGCTTTGGTTTTAAAAATAAAATTGGTCTTGTATTTTATATGAATTATATATTTTCTTGGTACATGTACGTCTATGTTCCAAACGCTGGTCTTCCATTCCTATCAATTTCTTACTTAACCATGGTAATCATGCTTGGTATTTATTTATTTTGCAAATTACGTTATACATTATATTAGATCGTTTGAATGCCATAAACAACACCAACAATCAATTGTTCTTAAAGTGTGTGGCAAATTATATAATGCTTTAGAATAACGATATTAAACTGCCAACAACACGCCATGAAAGACAGCGATTTTTATTCAACAATTCCTGGTGGCTTAAAAAGCTATATATGAAGAAAATAATTGTATAGTCGTCTGAAACCCAATTTGTGTTGGTCTGTCGTGAACTTTTTCATTCACAAAAACATATAAAGGAATATTTAGCTGATATGAATATAAAGCAGTGTTGAGAATCTGATAGCGGATTACAGAAATACTGTTAAAAAGTTCATTTTCATATTTGGAGACTATAAATAAAAGACAGCCCGTAAAACTACATTCTGTGCTAAAGAACTTTTCCAAAGAAAATGTGGTCCCTCTGAGATTTTCCAAAGATTGGCGGCATAAAAGTTGATGTATAGAATGAACCTTTGCAGGCCACTCCTTCCCTAACCCCGGTTTAAGGTATATAAGCCCAATACAATTAAGCATGTCCGTCATATTACACAAGAAGTGAATTCGTAGCTCTGGCTTTAATACCAAACCTAACCTTCAATCTAACCCTTGACTTAAAACAAGAGATTGCATTAATAATCAGCAACCACTATTCACATAAACCGAACCCAAATATGACATGTTATTTGAACAAGCTTAGATGTCGTTCAATTAAACCTATTCTTCCTAAATTGAGTTGCAAATTATGTTATGCTTTGAAATAAATATATTAAACTGACAACAACACGGCATACATGAAATCAATCTTCATTGAAACCTTATTTAAATCCACCAGAAAATTTGGTTGGAATTAAATTTAAAAAATGGACCAGCCAAAATTTTATCCCGAGGGATTTGTAATCGTTCTGCATTATATTGGAAAATGAAACTTGTATGGATATTGAAGTCGTTTTGTGAATTTGATAATATAAAAACTTCATCAAAACGGATCGTTTTCATATATATGAAGTTTAAATTAAAAGTTGCTTGTAAACATCCATTTAGATATGAAGGGATATTCCCAAAGTCTGGTGGTCTAACAAATTACTGTTGAGAAGGAACATATCCTCATATATGTGAAATATACTTGATCAATCAATCAATCAATCAAGCCAAACCACTATTTGTTTTTTTTTTTTTTGCCCGCTTTTGCTGTCCTATGGAGAGATTTGCTGACTACAGTTGTAAATAGCTTGAGTTCAGGTTGTCAGGTTAAAAAGTAAATTGGCCTGTTACCTGGTCACTCGACGGATATTCAGTGATGACCTGTCAGCTGATAATAATAGGACTCTTTTGTCAATTGACCTTTATAACAATCAATGTTGATGATCCTTTGAGCAAAATAGTATTTGTTTGATTGGGGTTTAACGTCGTACTAAAGGATATTTCACTTATATGACGACGGGACAGCCCAATGGGTGAAGGAAACCACCCTTGACACCACTGGCAACAAACAAAGACAGGACAGGACAAATACAGGACGAAACAACAGGACGCAATACAGACGCCACAAACAGATCGGCTTCCTATTCCGCTTTAGCTCTGAGAGCACCGGGGCAACATGAAGCTCCCTCCAACAGCCCACGAGCAAAATAGTAAGATATTCGATTTGCTGCAATTGGCGAAGAATAATAAACTGTCCAACCTTTGCTGTCCGAAGAGATTTATACTACAGGACCTGTATTCATAAAGCTACTTCAGCATTTCTGAAGTTTTAGAAATATTAAATTAAATGTGAAATTATTAAGTAGATTTTTTTAAAAATAAATTTCACTTACTATCTTTCATTTAGGACCGTACAGAGTCCTATATCTCAAAATGGCATTGATGTTATAAAATGATGTTTGAAAATTTACTACGTTTTTCTTAACTTTAAGAAATATTAAAGAAACATTATGCATACGAATCCATGGTTGTAAACAACTTAAGTTCAGGTATTCATAATAAAATATACATTGATTTATTACTTGGTCACTTGTTAGTTATTCTTTCGTAAGGCAGTAAATACTGGTCGGCTTATAATAGCAGGTCTAGCTACAACCGGTAGATTTTAAGACAATAATGTTCTAGTAATCTGTGTATAAGATTTAATACTTCTGGTACAACCTTGTACAACTGATATTATTTTGTAAAACTACCTTGTCTCATTCTATAGAGGAGACAATCTATAAGTCTCTGAGAGGTTTTAAGCAAAAGCACAAGTCTTTAGTACCAATGGCTGGTTATCTATTTTCCACAAAGCTAATAACTGAACGCTGTTATGTTCTGTTGGTGTGTGACTATACTGTGGGAGTACATCGCAAAATACACTCTATAACCACGACGTTAGCTCCTGTCAGTCCGTCAATTACAATGTCGAAGTTGTAATCGCGGTCATATAAGTGAAATATACTTAATAAGCACCACGATAAAAAAAATTACAACGACAATATATTCATTTATCCTTTAGCTCTATAAATTCGTTATTCTGTGTGCCATGATTATTATAATCCTGTCTTATTTGATGTGTGACCCAGTCTTCTGTGTTGCTAGCTGCACATGTTGAGTAAAAGGTTGCGTAGAAACGTTTCCAGATAGCATCCGTTTTTAAAGCCATTCTTACCGACAAAGTTATCTCAATGACCTGGGGTGAAAATAGCGTTCCTCAATTAATATCAACTGACATCGTGTTATCTAAACAGCTCTCTCTTAAGTTCCCTTTAATGACGTGAAGCTAATAAGCTTAAATAAGATACCTGGCGTTCATATATACCATCTTCTTTCCCAAATTATTCATTTGATAAATGATGAGGTACGTTATCAGCCATAACAAATAAAGTTTTATCAGACTTCACGTCGGGAGAATGAGCTCAGCAAATTAAGAGCAACACATGTTTGTGCTAACAGAATGACTTATTTGTCGCTCTTACTTAGGGGCTGTTTTCTTCTTTAATTAGATTATCTGAGCCGGAATAACTACAGAGAATAAGTATACACTGTGGACATTAGTCCCAGTAAATGAACTGCCATTCAACTCATTACAATAGAATGACATTGATATCGATAATTATTTGACATGTTTTATAACTCGATATCGTCAAATAAGCATCAAACTCAGTAATTCATTTATCCACATCGATATTTCGATTTAAGGTATTAATAATTTATTACCGGTGATTTTTGTATATCTGTGGTTTCAATTATCGATATTGATATAAATGCAGCATTCACCAATACCGAATAATGACGCAAACACTAGACCCCAGAGTATAGTTCTTAGTACATGTTATAACTTCTGTTGTGCATTGTTGTTTCATTTCATGCTGATATTTAAAGTATACACAAACAATCATAAAAAAAACTGTTTTTCACAGATAAAATTTCTTTTGAATGCTTACACTGACTGCCAGGAATATACTAGCCTCGGCAGATTGTTGATACGATAAAGATGGCAGACAGAAAGACGTTATCACTAGTCGCTGTTACTCAAGGTATGGAGTAAGGTATGAATTGTATTATAAAGGAACATTGTATCTCAATAATGTTTAATTACTTACAAGGTGCAGCTAATTAAACCAAAAAGCTGAAATTGTATGTGTGTGTATAATGTGCAATGTTACATTTTGTGGGTCTGTAGCAATTCTCGGCTTGTCCAGTACGGCTGTCCATAAGAGGTAACCAATAGTATTATATTTCTGGTGCCGTTATGTAATAACACTGTCCATAAACGGGGAATAATATTAAGTTATTTCTTGTAGCGCAGTAAGTGATTAAAAAAACAGATCACCTTGTGGTTTGACCCATTCCACGTAGATGATTAAGGACAATTGGAATTTAGTGTGAATAAATATTTCCCCCGCTATACCCTCTTTTACTTCACATAGAAGTTTTTGGCTATTAAAGAAATAATGTTCTAGCGACTGCCGTCTATCGCGAATTTTACAACAGTCGAGGGGGGCGAGTTTGTTTTACGGCGAAGGCGTCCGTAGAATCTTTTCTATATCTATTTACAAAGGGATTAGCGTGTTTACTGACCTGTGATATTGTAATAACAGTAACCATACAGATGTATTGTCGTACTATTTGAAAATATGCACGTAACCAAACCTGTTCTTAATGTTAATAATGAGTACAATCGTATTCCTGATTGAGCATAACGTGTTGTTGCTGTGAACCCTTGAGTCAGGACAGTATACAGTTTGTAACCCCCAAGTACCTGCTCCCTTTCCAACGCAGACTGCTTTAGGATAGAACTGCGCCATCACTATCTTACCAGGAAGTCATGACACGGCGCTGTACAGTGTCTAAATGTGCAATGTGGTTCAACATCAAATGGAAATTAATTTTTGATTTTAGAATATTTACATTTTGTGGCATCACTAAAAAACAGAATTGCTTTGATCTGCAGTTGAATGTCATCATAGCATAGTCCCGTTGTATTTATACAGCTGTAGGCCTACTTTGCCTGGCTACCACCACACATTTTACGCCATTTTAGCGAAGATGTTCCTGGATTATGACAAAGAGGGCTGTACACAATTCATGGAGGCAAGAAGGTGATGGTTTATATCATATAGGCATCATCAAATAAATTAAGTGGTATATTATATAGTTTCAAAAAGTAGTCAGAGAAGGAGAATATATTTAAAATAGAACATGAGGAATGGAAATGTAGATATCAACACTTGCATCTAAGTCATTACCTTCATAAATAGATAATTGTGTGTAAATAAACAAGAACAAAAGTCGCTAAAACCGCTGAGTATACTCTGGACCAACCACATTTAATTGTAAACAGCACTGACAGGCTATGGTCAATATGTTCATATCAATCCAGTCTGAATGTAGTAACAATTAGTAACATAAAGACAGTGGTGTTACATCAGCTACTTCTTATTACACATCAAGCCAATTTGTTATAATAATCATTTACTGTTCACTTATTATTTTAGAATTCCCTCTAGCAATACAGAACCTAAATATTTAAAAGATAGTGTGTGTTAAAGTTTTGATGGTAAAGAATAGAGAACCATTTGGAATGCTTCATAGACACACATGATCAAAACAGGTAGACTGTTTACTCCCTACTTACGCGATTTCAGCAATTTGTTCTCCCAGTTGACCCGTTTATTGGCTGAGGTTTTTGTTGACCAAGGAAGCTACTTCTGTTTAACCAATCCATTGTGAATAATAGTCAGGTGTATATTGAGTACAAAATGTGGCTAGCCATTTCTGAAATAGTTCTACATTAATATCAAGTCTTATAAATTGTGTACGATGATGATTTCTACCTAACTCAATTTGCCATTACGAATAAGAGCCGTCGCTTTATACCTTTTAATATTGCTTAAGCCAGTCTGAATGTCATGTAGTATTAGGGTGCTCGTCAATCAAATTGATGACAGATAGCTGACAGTGTTACTGATTCGCTTGCCATTTTTACAATCGCTCACAGACGATCCAAATTAGTTCAATATGAATGATAACTTTGTGAACAGCCTATCGTCTACAAGAAAATTACCGACAAGAAAGAAAATATAATACAACTCTAATGGTAGTTGCGTGTTAATCAATGCAATATAAACCTATCCTGCCAGAAGACCCTATATTGGATTATTGTCCGCTTTATTATAGAACGAATTGACACACTGACTGTACCTACCTTTTGTATCTTCTGATTGTTTGGACAAATCCTTATAAATGTTATGTGTGTGTTCATTGTGATGCCCTGTACAATGCCTATTGATGTCGTCGCAGTCAATTTTGCTCGAGAACACAACAAACATCTAGCATAAAAAATTATATATATTTAACAATCGAGACAGGTAATTGATAATACTTCTATTGAATCTACTTAAAAAATAATAAGTACAATGTCCGTATAACTGTTCGCTGTGATGACCATGGTTGCCGAAGGATGATGGTTAAAATTGATGTGCAGGATATAGTTAATCCATGACCATAAACTTGTGGCTTTACATTCTCACTAACGGGATTTAACTCATTCGACGGCGTGCCAGCCAAATGGGTTGGCAACGTACAAATGCGGTAGGATAATCACAAGACCCAAACCAAAGCCATTCAAACTGTTCGGAAGCTTCATTCCTACCAATCGCACCAATAATTGACCATTTTATCAGATATGTAAAGGCAGTGAATTCCGTCGGAATAAAGAGAAACTAAGCTGACTGACTTCAGCAACTCATTGCGCCAATGACCAATTGTTAGTTTTAATAATTGAAATCAAATATGTATGAATTAATAATCTAATTTAATGGGTCTATTATGTATTATAATGGTAATGATATGCGATGTTTGTTTGATTTGATTAAACTTATCACGGCGAACCAGCCCTATTGGTGAAGAAACCATCACCAGCAATACTACCAACAAAAACCAGACAGGACAAAAACACGAAACATCACAGGAAATCACAAACAATATCATTGGCATGTTATGCGTAACCCAGAGAGTACCACGGAACAAGAAAATGTCATCGTCACCTGTTATTAGATCTTCACCTAAACAACGTTTGTTAACACAGAGTATAGACAACCCATCTGATGAAGGTTACCTTTACTTTAGCTTTCACAATGGTCGATATCCAGTACAGTAATTTTCACCAAACACCAACAACTTTCCTCAATCAAGACGTTACAAGAAATTCCTCTATGTCAGTTAACTTCTATCCATATTTTTTGCATATTGACTCGATGTCACGGCGTCTGCATTTTTGCATACAGATATTCAGATATTGAGTGTTGCTTCCGTTTAATAGATATGTCCATACTCATTAGTCGTTTTATTGTAAACTTTCGACGGCCCATTATACCGTGTACTATTGAGCAGGTGTTGTCGATAATTATAGAAAATCTTTCTCTAAATAAATAAAACAAAACCCGCCCCGCAAGCGTTTGCACTTTAACCGATGGTCCCCGAAGGTCTGATTCCTACATTGCCGATTGCACTTCATTTAGTCAAAGAATACCCACTTGTTGAGTCGACGTGAAATTCCTCCGTACTGAATCATTTGGGAGACAGTAATTTTGATCCCATTTTTGTCGATGTAGTGAATTAATTTTTTTCATCTTAACTTGGAGTGGATTGAGTAGATGGTTCGATCGTATGGTCCTTTAAGTTGTTAGAAGTTTACTCCCAAGATGAAAAACACTTTTTATACACAGCCTCTGTGGGCTGGAGTTTTGTTAAGCAGAGTTGTTCAGACAATATGGTAAGGAAGTAAATGTTTATCTGTCGAATACGTTCCAGTCCGTCATGCATTCACAAGTTTCTTTACTTGGAAGTAGCGTGTGTGATAAAAGTCTCCCTACAGTGAATCTAGTAAGACCCGCACTGGCGGCATCGGGTATATGTATAGTGAGGTCGTCAGACGAATTGAATTCAGCTCAACCAATCTGACCAATTCAATATGTTATCAGCAGAATCACAATAACACTCCCCCATGATTCAATAGACTTGATAAAATGGACTTGTAGCAAATGATGGTTGTTGGATTCTACTGTATACCTTTTACCGATATACTTATGTTGATGGAAACTTGCGATAATGGAAGTTCGGCGTTAGTCTGGTCGTTCCCCGCTGAGCTGCGTCACCAGGCAGCCATATTTCAGCACTGGCATTAAAAGAGAATGAACCAAGTTGGAGAGTAAACCAAATCATAGAGTCAAAGTAGTGTACGGTGTCAACTCCAAAAACTGATTAACAGTTCATGTTGGTTAAATAATACCGTTTATTTAAACCATCTTCATATTAAAAAAACTACTGGTATAAACTCAGGCGAATGGAAACTTTAAATATAACTGTATTTTAAGTGAAACGCATAGTGATATTATATAATATATATATTTTTTTTTTATTTATTGTTTAATAGCTGTACACATTAAGCCCTTGGCTTATATCGTGTACGTAATCAGGGACATACATATGGATGACAAGTAACATATGGATGTTTTTTTGTTTGAGTACACTGCGGACAAACAAGTGCAATACGTGTACAGCTTAAAACATCACTCACGAAACTCTATACGATCTCCCAGAAAGGTTGATATAAAGCCGATATGGAATCAGTGCTTACTACTGCATAACTGTTTCCTTCTGCTTGCTTGGCTGCTGCTCCCTTATCAATGTCAATGTGCTTGATGAGACGGAGTACACTTTCCCCCTTACCTGTACCCAAAAACACATCTTTATGTAACCTGCATGTAATAGTCAGTTATTTATAGGAGTCGGGATAATTCCCTGTGCCATTTGACACTCATCTGTCATGATACTGAAATAAATGATCTTGAATCATGCATAAAAATGTGTAAACCTAAACTGCGACTTGTGATGAAAATCTCCTCTGGAGGATAATTTGCCAAATCCCTGCCATTGTTGCTTTGTTTTTAGGTCCACAAACAGTTGAACCAGACCTGGACCAGACGATCGACTATGACTTTGCTCAGGCGGAGTTAATGATGAAGGAACTGGGAAATGATCCAATAAATGAAGCAATTTACGCTATAGAGAAACAACATGAGGAGGAGAAACAAGGTCAGTGCATTCAATTATTCACTGGTTTTATAGAGGGTTATTTTGATACCGTCTAAATACTACTGCTTTTATTCTGCTCTAGGATGGGGTTATTTAATAATACAAAAGTTTAAATTCTTAATAAAACGAGTATGTGTCAAGGCACACCATGCTGGGCCTCAATTTTTTAGTTCTTAATTATTTCCTATTTTTAATTAATAAAGATAGGTAAAGAGTGTATTCAACAGAAGGCCAATAAATATGTACAATATCACTTCATGAAGGTAACCTTTGATGTGAAACAAACCTGTCTGAAGGCACAATAGGAAGCTTGTGTTCCTGAGTGGAACAAACTGCCATCCTCGTTCAAAGAAATTGCAAGACAATCATTGTTTAAAACATCCCTAAACACCTCCTCCTCAATCAATAATTCGACTAGTTCTCTTTTTGCTCTGTATATATGTTGACTTGTTTTGTACGTATATATGTTTGTAAAAATAAAAAGGCCCGCGGCCGTGGCTCAGTGGTAGCGAGTGTGTTTCCTGGACTGAACATTTACCTTTGATTTACCGCTCACAGGTTCGAGTCTGGGGGTGGTTAGTACGAGGTTTCCTCTCGGTTTAATAAGGCAGTGTGAAGTGGACAATCCGTAATCATATGTGAAATACCCTTGAGTACGATGTTAAACACCAATCAATCAAACAAACCAACAAACAAATTGAAAAAAAAAAAATCTATATGTATATATATCTAAATATTTAATACATCCCACTGTTGGTGTGATTACTTTTAGAAATGTATCTAAATGACTAAACAACAACTAATTATCTTGGGATAAAACAAGTCCTGTCAGAACTTTATTTCTGGCTAAACAATTACAAGTAGTTGTATTTAATATAAATTTTTTGGGTGAAAAAAAATAAATCAATTAGTCAGTCAAAAGAACGTTCTATAGCAAACTGTGAGCCAGGGTTTAGGGGTTAAAAAATAAGAAAAGAAATCTTGAAATTGAACCAAAGTTTTGTCTTCATTTTACAGAGGCTTTAGAAAAACAGCGACAGATGTATGAAAGACAAATGCAGATGTTACGCAATCAGTTGATGTCCCCAAACACACCGTCAATTCCCTTCCCACCCTTTGACCTTACACGGACGACCCCTACAGGATCCAGTCAATCCATTCATCCCAAATATCAACAGTGGGCACAGGAAAAGTATGTCAACTCTATACTCTATATCAAACTTAGTACTAATCCTTAACCTGAGGACCTTCATGTTTACCCTGCTTCAATGGTTTGAAGCCAAAGTTTTAAAGATGGTTGTTTCGTGGGAGCTACATGTTGCCCTGTTGCTCTCTGAGTGAAAAATGAATTTAAAAAAAAAAAAACTTTTGTGATGTATTTGTATTGCTTCTTAAAATTGTCCTGTCTTGTCATTGTCTGTTGCCCATGATGTCAAGGGTGGTTCCATTCTCTTATTGGGCTGGCAAACCATCCTGTAAATAGAAACATTTGATTGTATGTGTACATTGGCAGTCCAAGGGCCAATGAAATTGCATGAAACATAGCATAATAATAAGTAAGAAATTAAAATCTTAATGGTTTTCAGTGATGTAATAGTGGGGTATTTTTTGTTGTTTTTATAAAAATAATCATTATTAAACAATTTTTATATTTTTGTTCTTTCACACAGAGACAAACTATTTAAGCAGAGTCTCTCTAAGTTAAGAGAAGAGGTAGTGAAGGCTAATGCTCTGGTCAGAGAAGCCAATTTCCTGGCAGATGAAATGGGAAAAATCACAGAATTCAGCGTGACACTCCAAATACCAGCCTCAAATCTAAGTCCAAATAGAAGAGTAAGTATAGCACTACCAACCCATTCGATTTTCAGTTGAGTATCCTTAATACTACCATGACAACAAGAAAAAACTTTGAAATGGTTACCATGCCAACTCAGATCAATTGGGGGGTTTCAATTCCACACCAAATTATTTGATCTCATTGTCAATCAGATAACTTTATATTATTCATAAGTTTATCTTTCAATGGCTAAGTCCCTCAACAAACTTTGTAGGAATTCGTGCATCAAACTTTCTGTCCTGTTTGGTCTAGTATTAACATTGGGTAACTATATATATACAAAAATCCAATTGGGAGTAATATCCAGATGCTAATTTAGCGTCCCTGTGTCCATGCTTTATGGAGAGGGAATATCGCCTTCTTCACTGGTTAAGAATTCAAGACTCACTTTGCCGTGAGCCTCTGTAGCTTAATTGGTAGAGTGTTGGGCCTGTAACCCAAAGGTCGCGGTTTCAAATCCCGGCGGAGGCAAGCAAATATTTCTCTTTTCATTTATTTAAAATACACAAATGATGGAACCGCCATTAGGCTAACAACAGTATGTATGTATCAGTATATTTAAAATGTATTTAATACATGTAAGCAATAGAGGAATACTAATTTCGAAGTGAGCAAAACCCTGCATATTTTATGAGATCCCTCTCTGTGTGCTAGACTAAGAATTGGACAGTTAGTCACCAAATCAAGTACCTGTTGTCTTTGATCCCAATCCCCAAATTAACTGAAGCTATAGCCACAACTTATAATTGATATAACTTTTATTTATATTTGGACCCGCTGCAGTGGCTCAGTCGTAATGAGTGCATTTGCTTAACCGAATCTGCTTCGATGTACCATTCACCGGATCAAGTCCACCTGTCGACCATCAGGTATATGAGCAAGTCACATGTTGTGGCTCAGGCAATCACAGGGCTGGTTTTTACTAGATTCCTCTCCGTTTTCCACTGTAATAAGGCTAGGTGCAGTGTGAAGTGGACAATCCGTCATCATATAAGTGAAATACCCTTGAGTACGACATTAAACACCAGTCTAACAAACAAATAATCATTTATATTTGTGTTTCAGCGAGGAGCCTTTGTGAGTGAGCCTGCAATCTTGGTGAAGCGTAAAGGACGAGCCAATCAGATCTGGGTGATGGAGAAGTTTGAGAATAAGATCATTGATATGCGGGAGATGTATGAAGAAAGGAAGGAGAGAGGGCTTCCTCTGAGGGTATATCATCCTCTTATAGACTCTGATAGTGACAGCCTAGATGGGGTTTGTGTTCCGTGTCGCATGGCATGCTTTCTTACTTCACAGACGCTTCATAGATAGTTTTTGTACACCCATCATCATTGGTTTAGTAGAAAATGTTGTTCACTCAACCCTGTTGTCTTAAATAACGTCTTTTTTTTGTGAAAGGTCCAATTAAGGTGTACAGTAAAATAATACATTCCTATGCTGTGGTGCATGGTGCTATAAACATAAAACAGGATATTTCTGTACCCTGGTTCAAGGTGTGACACATAACATAAAACAGGATTTCTGTACCCTGGTTGAAGGTGTTATAAACATAAAAAAGGCTATTCCTGTACTCTGGTTCAAGGTGCGACCTACATAAACCTAAAATGGGCTATTTCTGTACCCTGGTTCAAGGTGCTACACATAAACAATAAATGGGATATTCCTGTACCCTGGTTCAAGGTGCGACACACATAAATGTAAAATGTGATATTCAGCTGGTTTAAGGTGTGACACACATAAACATAAAACAGGATACTCTGTACCCTGGTTGAAGTTGCTACACTCTTAAACGTAAAATGGGCTATTCCTGCACCCTGGTTTAAGGTTCTAATCAAATAAACTCAAAACAAGATAGAACTAAAATAACTAAAGAATGAAGTTAAAGTAACATTCTAACCCATCATCAATTATTGCATGCTGATTCATTGCTGTGGTCTGTAAGTTTGGCCGTTATGCTGTTATGTGGTAAGCTTGTCTCTTAGAAAGCTTTGTGGTGTGTGAGTTTGTTTCTTATAATGCTATGTTGTATGTGAGCTTGTGTCGTAGAGAGCTTTGTGGTGTGTAAGTTTGTTTCTGATAAAGCTATGTTGTGTGTGAGTTTGTTTCTTAGAATGTTATGTTGTGTGTGAGCTTGTCTCTTAGAAAGCTTTATGGTGTGTGTTTGTGTCTTGGAATGCTATGTTGTGTGTGAGCTTGTCTCTAAGAAAGCTTTGTGGTGTGTGTTTGTTTCTTAGAATGCTATGTTGTGTGTGAGCTTGTCTCTTAGCAAGCTTTGTGGTGTGTGTTTGTTTCTTAGAATGCTATGTTGTGTGTAAATTTGTTTCTTATAAAGCTTTGTTGTGTGTGAGCTTGTCTAAGAAAGCTTTCTTAGAATACTATGTTGTGTATAAGTTTGTTACTCAACATAGATAAGTACTTCACAGGTGTGCTTGTATAACATACTGTTATAACTGAATGATGCTATTTTCATACTGTGAATTATCTGGGTAGGAAAGTTGACCTTGGCTTGTCAGAGACTGGGGGATTTCCCCATTTATGATACTGGCATTTTTGCCATATAAGTGAAGTAAACCATCAGGTATATGAGTGAGTCACATGTTGTGTCTCCGGCAATCGTTGGGTGGTTTTTACAAGGTTTCTTCTCAGTTTTCCACCGCAATAAGGCTGTGTACAGTGTGCCGTGGACAATCCGTAGTCATATAAGTGAAATAGCCTTGAGTACGACGTTAAACACCAAGCAAACAAACGAACAAAAAGCTAATATCTGACCTTAAAAAAACCTTTAGATCATCTTTCACAGTTGAAACCCTTAATTCAAGATGAAGAATCCACTGTTTGTGTGTGAACCTTAGAAAAGACCTGGTCAATAAAAGAACTGATATTAACCTGTAATAGATTGACCTTTGAACTTTTTGCCTCCTTCAAGACTGATTTCCGTTGTAGAAATAGGGTCCGTGTAGAAAGTGATAATTTCACACTCAGGATCTTGTCGTCTGAAGTTTTTCTCCTAATCTGATTCTTGCGTCTGACGGATGATTACCAAACCTGACGTTGTTTCGTCGATAAGCCACAGACTTTTTTCCGACCCGGCTTAATTGAAAAAGATACGAGTTCTTTACAGAGAGGAAACTCCACCATGATAGTTTATTGATCTGACTCTGTTAAGAAAGAAAAAAAATGGACTCCCATCTTTGTTTGGTTTGAAGACTTCTCAGATACATTACAGTAAATATTCTAATAGAACAAAAGCTTGCTCGACCGTATAATCCAATATAACTCTAATAATGTCCCTAATGAAAATTTAAAAAAATTCATAAAGTTGATCATTGGAGGGGGGGAACTTTCTGTTTTAAATTATGAAACAATGCAAACCCAATTTTGCATTTCAGGGTTGTAATGTATTTGTATAGTTTCCTTATTAAGTTGGCTTATCACTATAAACATGTAGGTAAAATAATTTTAACTTCCACCATGGCATTATACATGTATATCAAAAAGGCGATATTGTGTAAGAGCTGGTTAAATAAAATGAATAAATCTCCTGAGCAACTCTATGTAATCATTATCTTATACAAGCTTTTGGCCCACATGATGGGGCCCTTCTCATGCACATGTGCATGAGTGTATTCACTTCATAAAGGCCCTGGAATTTGGGTCAAAAGCTTGTATAATTAAAATGATTATGTGGAGTAGCTCAGGAGTTTGTGCTTTATTCATTCAAAAACAAACAAAAAATAGAAAACATGTTTTAATACTGGAGGAAAATTAACTTTCCAACATTATGTAAACGCTTCACATCTTGGTTGTGCTAGTGTCAGTTATTGTTGGAATAAACCGCCATGATATCAGGGAAATATCCTTAAGCACGGCGTAAAATCCAATCAATCAACCAATCTACCATGGCATTATATCTCCAACAAAAGCGAATAATTATACAATTTATAACCGATTGAGAAGTCAAATATTAGAAAACATGGATGGAATGTTTCCAAATGTATTGGTATAAAGTTTGAAAAGATGAAATTTTCAGAAAACTTTGTTTCTTTTACACATTTTCGATTTCAGTTCTTGAAAACAAAGTCCCCATATACATTTTACCAGGCATAATTATATTCTCATGGTGTCTTGTTGTCTGGCATTTTCCTTCTGAACCCCTTTATTTTTTCATATCTTTTTTGAGAAGTCTCCGTTTTTTTCCTTCACTGATTTGCATTGGCGTAATTTAAAAAAGGTACAATCTCATTCCAAACCGGAAATGTTGTCGTGATAGCTTATTGATCGAAATTGTTTTGCCCTCTCTCTTATTAAATACCTTCATTTCAGTCTATTTCTGCTTCCGAATGAAATTATTATACAGGAATTCATCTGTCTTGATTGGACATATATCTCTTTAGAATTTAATTTGAAAAAATGAAATTTTAGATTTTTGAACTATTACTTTTACAGATTTTTGCCTGTATACTAAAGTTTACCCAGAATCCTACACTGTATCTCCCTCTATTATTTGTACTGTCCTGGAAATGCTGTCTTGGCCAATTAAGGCTTATTTTGAAAATGATGGGAAATTGCTCTTTTAAATTGCCCAGATTTTTACCTGGCAATTTGTGTGCCATTTAGAAAAGTGGATTTTTCACAATATTTTCGTCATTCTGGGAAAATTTGCAAATTGATTCTGTTTGGAAACTCAACTGTTTTGAAGGTCATTCACCGGGTTAGTCTAGGGAGCTGAACTAAATTGCTGGTGACAATACCTCTTGGTGTTTGATTTCATGTGTGACTTCCTGGTTTCAGAAATCCCTACAAACACTCTACTGATAACCAAGGGTTGTGTTACTGTTATCATTTTCAACTGGGCACTTGTCTTAAATTTGCCTTTTGGTGAAGGCTGATATGTTTACAGTAGGAATGATCTCTTTACATGGCCCTATAGGACTGTAAATAAAAAATAGATTCATTTCATAAAGAGCAAAAGTGTCCCCCTAGGTGTTCTGGTCAGACTTGTACACTTGTTGAAGAGTTTTTGATGTAAAACAAATATGTCCAAAACACAATCACATTCTTTTCTTCAGCAAATTGTTTTTCAATTTTATCATCAGTTGGGATGATATATGCATATGCTATCCTCACAATAAATGTGATATTTTTCCTGTTTGATTTGGACAGATAGGTTGTATGACTTTCTCCTAAAACCCTTACAAGGCGTTCTTGCCCTGTTAAAAGCGTCCATCAGCCTGGCTATCACAACCCGGTACACAGACTGCATGGACTCCACCCTGTCAAAAAGACTGTGTTTGCTTTAAATGAAATTCCCTTCAATGTCCCACATTAAATCAGAATTAGTTGTTTATGTTTGTAGGATCAAGGGCCTCCAGTAAAGGGTGATCCGTTTTATGAATCTCAAGAAAACCACAATTTGATAGGAGTGGCTAACATTTTCCTGGAGTGTTTATTTAGTGACATCAAGCTAGATTATCAAGTCCCTATCATCAGTCAACAAGGGGAGGTAGGCAATTTAAATTGTGATACACGCATGTAATTACCATAAAAATGCAGTGTTTTTTTTTTAAGTCAAGCCCTGTCCTTGGAACGCTGATTATAGCATATACTGATCAATCCACAATCGATGGTCTCATGCTCCATTAATCATTGCTTAATTGTCTATTTTGGGCTGATAGATAACTTTATTAATAAACATGTGTTATTTTAAGTATGAGCTTATTGAGTACTATTTAATGCACAATACTGCAGTTTGTTCAACCAATGTACACACATAAGATTAATCATTTAGATGGTAGACAGTAAGTCTCAGGTATTATTTAAGTTGTCACATAGGATATGTGACATAAAATGAAGTAGAAATATTGGAATACCAAGTCACAAAGATAATCGATGACCCAGAAGCAATATACGCATCATTCTTAACGGAGACATAAAAAGTTTTCAAGAAGAAACCCAACAGTCATTCTACTTGTCAGTGGCCATACTTCACAAGAAGAGTGGGTTTGTGAAAGATTGGTCCTTAACATTATCTTTTTTTTCTTTTTTTGGTTTTTAGAATAAGAAATAAAAATAGGACCTAACAAATAATTAGTTTTTTGTCACCGGTACAACTTGCTCTGTCTTATATTAAATTGAAAACAATAGAAGAAAAAATGAAATAGGAAAATAATTGTTTTTATTTTTTATTATAGGTTGCAGGCAAACTCCATGTTGAAATTTACAAACTTGGAGGTTGTTTTATGGATCGTTTTGCGAATACAAACGAGGATGATGATGATGATACCTACTCCAGTACTATAACACCTGTGTTTATCAGGGTATGAACTACATTCTGATCGATATTAGTTATGCCTTGAGCTGGATTCGATAAAGCGAAGTTGGGTTTATGGACAAATGCATTGACCAATGCGCTATTGAGACCTGATACCTTTTGATAGGCACATTTAGATTTTGTTTTGTGTTTTACACACTAGGGCATACCATTTTGATTTTATATATAATAAGTCATGAAGTTCACAATATTTTAGCGAATGCGCTTTCTAAGCCTACATCGATTTACTGTTCACAGGATCGAGTCCGTCTGTAGGCCCTCGGGTATATAAGTGAGTCACAAAATCTGGCTCCGGCAATCGCTGGGGTGTTTTTTCCTAGGTTTCTTCCCAGTTTTCCAGCGGGTGGTTGGAGGGAGCTTCATGTTTATTGTTAACATGGTGCTCTCAGAGCTAAAGGGGAACAAGAAGCCGATCTGTTTGTGGTGTCTGTATTGCGTCCTGTTGTTGTCATCCTGTATTTGTCCAGTCCTGTCTTTGTTTGTTGCCAGTGGTGTCGAGGGTGGTTTCCTTCAGCCATTGGGCTGGCACATCGTCGTATAAGTGAAATACCCTTGAGTACAACGTTAAACCCCATTCAAACAAACAAACAATCCCAGTTTTCCACTGTAATAAGGCAAGGAACAGTGTGAAGAGGACAATCCATTGCATATAGGTGAAATACCCCTGAGTACAATGTTAAACCCCCAATCAAACAAACACAATATTTTAATCGTTTTGGCAAGCCATGGCAAATTGTTATACATTTATCAGTATCAGAAGTTGCTAATGATCGTTTGATCAATAATCCGAAATGCTAAGTCAAATTAAATTCATTATCTTTGTTCAGAGTTTCTACAATACTGTAGTAGGCTGACAGTTATATTGATTCTGTGCATTGAGTTTTGTTTCTTGTCTTTCAGGTTGTAATCCGTGAAGCTAAAGGTCTGCCTCCAGCACTATCTAACTTTGTGTTCTGTCACTACTCATTCTGGGGTCAGTCTGAACCCATAGTTGTCCCCCCTGATGTCAATCCCGATACGTATCTACGGAATAATGAAACTAACCTCACTTTCAGATTTAACCACCGACGAGTAAGTTTATCAATCATCTTGGTATATTTGTTTAAGTAAGTACTGTAAAGAAAGCTGAAAAGTGGTGGGATGGGGAGCTTCTTGTTGCCTTGGTGCCCCAAAAGCCAAGCAGAGCAACACGAAGCTAGACATGTCTGGTCAGCATTTGTTTGCTGGTTACATCACTGGTGGTTTTCATCATTCATTAGGCTGTTGTGCCATCAGTTGAGTGAAATAACTGTAAGTGCAGCGTATAACCCAAATCCAGGAAACAAACAAAATTTGGTCAACAATTAAGTCAACAATTAAGTGAATAGGTCATTAATATACATACAAAAATGACAATTCAGTGCTGTGCTGTAACACAAAAATACATGTTATTTATGTTGAATACATCAACTGGCCATTAAAATGGACACAGAAGTTACATTGAGAATTGAAAAGTTCACATAACTTGAAGAAAATGCTTAAGAAAATGCTCTTATGAATAAATTTCTTCTAGCGTAGGCAAGTCTGATGTTCTTTTTTTAATTAATTATGTTGGCAGGAGAGAAACACTTTTGTCCAACAGAAAATATTGATGATAATTTTTATGTCATTTAGAAAATGAATATTAGTAGTATTTTATTTATAACACTTTCTTAGTTAAAGTAAATTGTAGTTCAAAAATTTTCACGGACATCTCTCTGTGCTAAATTTTCAGATACTAAAATTATCTATAGTATACTCTATGTAGAATAGCAACATCAAGTTTATTCTTATAAACATAAGTTGTTAAATTTTGTTTGACAGGATTTTAAAGTTCATCTAACAGAGGAGTTCATAGAGCATTGTTCAGAAGGAGCTCTGTCTATTGAAGTCTGGGGACACAGGAGTATAGGCTTTGGCTCTAATGGACTTAACTGGGAACTAGAAAATGTTTTATCAAAATCACGGTCATTGGTGGACAGGTAAGACTCATGCATCACCATAGAAACTGTAAAATCCTAGAATACTGCCATGCTTTGGAAAGTTGCAGTCTTTACTGTTGGTGGTGGTAGATCCGTGTAGATTTACCTAGTTAACATTGGCGTCACTGCCTTAAATATTTAATGGCCCGTAGCTGTGGCTCAGTAGTAGCGAGTGCGCTTCCTGAACTGAACATGCTTCAATTTACCGTTCACGGGTTCGAGTCCGCCTTCTGACCATCAGGTATATGAGCGAGTCACAAGTTGTGGCTCCGGCAATCGCAGGGGTGGTTTTTACGAGGTTTCCTCCCGGTTTTCCACTGTAAAAAGGCTGTGTACAGTGTGAATTGGACAATCTGTCATCATATAAATGAAATACCCTTGAGTACGACGTTAAACACCAATCAAACAAACAAACAAATATATATTTAATGCCCTCTGGTTAAGGGCGGTATGTTTTAATTTTAATCCTGCTATCTTTACTCAACCCTTTTAGAAAGTCAATAAATTTTCCAATGGAGCAACACTTAAAATTTTATTGAGACATGTGGCCTTAGAAGGTCACTAGGTGTCCTCTAAGCTTACTCATGCTATTTTTACTCAGCCCTTTTAGAAAGTCAATAAATTTTCTGAGACAGCAAAACTCTTAACATTTTATTGAGACATGTGGCCTTAAAAGGTCACTAGGTGTCCTCTAAGCTTACTTATGCTATTTTTACTCAGTCCTTTTAGAAAGTCAATAAATTTTCCGAGACAGCAAAACTCTTGACATTTTAGTGAGAAATGTGGCTTTAGAAGGTCACTATAAAAATTAAAAACTCTTTCGTAAGGAGTTTAACAGGAATCAGTCTCAATCTGTAGACTGAGTATGAATCCGGACAGAGGTGATCAATTTTTTCTTTCTCTGCAGTAAAGATATATGATAAATCATCTGAACCATACAAGTACAACACCAATCACACATGTGATCCAGTGCTTTGTATCTTTCTTTCAGATGGAATGAAGTAATTAGGAAGTTAGAATTATGGGTGGAGATACATGAACTAAATGACCAGGGTGACTATACACCTGTGGAGGTCAGCTCTAAATTAGAAGTTGTTACAGGTGGTGTCTTCCAACTTAGACAGGTGAGAACATTTTCTGTAACACATGTTATACATGCTTGGCCTTCATTCCTGATGAAACTATAGGAGTCGTAATATAACCCCACATCTCCTTCTACATCCTCTGCACATTCTTTGATAACTAACCTGTATTTTATTAACTTTTCCTAAAGTTGGTCATTTAGAGATACATTTTGAGTTTCACCCAATTTTGTTTTTGATGTTGATAGTTCTGGAAAAAAGATGTTGGTTTTCCACAGTTTTGATTATAATCTTTCATTGAACTGAAAGTTTTGCTACATTATTCTTGCGGAAACTTACAGAACAAGTTGAAATTTGAGCAGTATTTATTAATTTTTTGTTTTTTTTAATTTGATAGATACTTATATCAATTTCCTGTATACTTTGCAAAAGATTGCAGTCACTTCTGTGCCTGATTTATTTGCCATGAACTTTTTAATTTAACGTTGAATAGTGACTTTCTATGCCATGATCTTTAATATCATAACCTGATTCTCATTTTTAATTTGCATTTCACAAAAGCTTCTTTTACACAGCAGGAATCCGATCTGTTTGTGATGTCTGTATTGTGTCATGTCGTTGTCGTCCTGTATTTGTCCTGTCCTTTCTTTGTTTGTTGCCAGTGGTGTCGAGGGTGGTTTCCTTCACCCATTGGGCTGGCACGTCATCATATAAGTGAAATACCCTTGAGTACAACGTTAAACCCCAATCAAACAAACAAATCTTTCACACAGGGATCATAGGTCAAATATTTAGATGATTCCTGTTATTTTGATTTTAATACATTTTACATTGTTTTTGAACAGGGGCATTCACGACGCATTATGGTGCAAGTAAAACCTGTTCAGAATTCCGGGACTCTACCGATCATCTGCGAATCAATAACATCGATTACGATTGGTTGTATCACAGCGAGGCAGAAAATGCAGAAGAGTCTCGATAGTTACCAGGAGGAAGATTTAAATGTTCTCCGTGAACGCTGGTCTGAGGCGCTGATGAGGCGGAAACAATACCTTGACGACCAGATACAAAAACTCATGAATAAGAAAGGTGAGGTTTTGTTGTCACTTCTTAAGCTCATTGACTTATTATAGGAAAGATTTCGACATTTTACAAGACAGGATTACCAAGGCAAAAACACAAAAAAGACTCTATTAATACAGCGGATGGTTTGAGGGAGCGTCGTGTTGCCCTGGTGCTCTCAGGGTCCGTCGTCATATAAGTGAAATACCCTGACGTTAAACACCAATCAAACAAACAAACAAACTGTTTGTGATATCCTTGTATTACTTCCTATGATTGTCCTTTAATTGGCTTGCCATAGTAATTGTCCATGGCATAGAGGGTGGTTTCCTTAACCCACTGGGCTTGTATGCCTTAATATGAGTGTATGAAGTATGGCATTAAATCCCAATCAAATAAACTTATAGTTTACTTTAATATATGCTTACCTGGAGGCTTACCTGTTGATTGCAGATAAATCTGACACAGACATGGAACGTGAGCGAGCACTTATCGACCAATGGGTGTGTTTGACAGAGGAGAGGAATGCAGTGCTTGTTCCCGCCGCAGGAAGCTGTATTCCCGGGGCTCCAGCTGATTGGTGAGTATCTCATGTCACTGGGGAAGGTTGAAGGGAGCATTGACTACCTAGGTTCTCTATGGGAGAACGTTCATATTAAATTAACTGTATTAGTTGTAGGACCAGCAGTCATGTCTTAGTGGTTAACATGTCATTCCACTTTGATGTTCAAATCCATCTGTCAACCATCAAGTATATGACCAAGTCTCATGATCATGTGTTTGTTTTTTTTTTGCAAGGTTTCCTTGCTTTTCCATCATATTCAATCGACAAACAGTGTGAATTGGAAAATCTTTCGTCATATCAGTGAAATATACTCCTGAGTATGATGTTGAACCCCACTCAAACAAACATATTAGTTGTAGTATCAAATAATAAACTTCTGAGTCAAAACTAAACCACCAATAAACCAATACAATAAAGGCCCTCAGTGTGGCTTGATATTCCCTATTCCAGGGTGTAATTCAATTCCTGTTGACTTTTTGCTCTCAGAGCTATTGGCCAACATGAAACATGAAAACACTGCTCCACAGTTTCAGCAGCAATTGATATATGTTTATCTGAAAAAATATAATATGCAGAATTCTACCTGATGCGTTGGTGTTAACTCAAACAGTCTTGAAAAAAGATTTAGAGAAGAAGTATTTTAACTATTTTGGTATATTGAATGTTGTTGTTGTATTTATAGGTCTCCACCATCAGGAATGGAGGAACACATCCCAGTTTTATTTCTAGATCTCAATGGTAAGTGATGACCTGCTTTATAATACTCTGACTCTTGGAGCTAAAGGGCAACATTAAGCCAATCTGTTTTTGATGTCTTTGTATCGTGTTATGTGATTGTCCTGTCTCGTGTTTGTTTTCAGTGATGTTGAAGGTGGTTTCCTTCACCCATTGGGCTGGCATGTAAGTGGAAATAAGCTTTGGTACGATGCTAAACCCCAATCAAACAAACACAAAAGGATCTTAGCTTATGATAAACATACATACCATGACAACCAGAACTATGAAAGACATTCAGAATCTAGGCGTGGGATTTACCCTCAACATAAGCTTTCTATATTTCAATGGTATTACGGCCCTGTGAAGGAGCGGGTGGGCCATGGCCCTGCAGAATACTCCCTCGGCTTCCTCAGTCAATCGTAAGAGGCGAGAAAAGAGGTTG
>JARFOD010062009.1:0-22832 GCA_031763545.1 Mopalia muscosa
AGGGTATTTCACTTATATGACGACGGACACAAATATAGAACATCACAAACAAATCTGCTTCCCGTTACCCTTTAGCTGTGCGAACACCAGGGCAACAGAAAGCAACCTCTGTTCTCGCCTCTTACGATCGAACGAGGAAGCCTGAGGGAGTATTCTGCAGGGACATGGCCCACTCGCTCCCTCACGGGGCACACCATATACCGATCAGTAAATACTTAAATAGTGACATTTGAAAGCTGTGATTATATTATAATAACACAGATTAAAATGTTGTTTTAATTTAAAGAATACGTATAAATAATATTTATAATGTAAACATACATGTTGTTATTGCCAGATAACTGATTAAAGATTTATTTTTATTTGAAATGGTGTAAGCTTACCCGGTTCGGTTGGATTTGGGATATTTGGCTCCTGTGACGTTTTCCAGCTGTTGTCCACATAGTTATGAGCTGGTGGGACAAAATCAGACATCAATAAATATATTTGTAAATTTGGATTTTAATTATTTTTCAACATGTGTCAAATTCTTTTTCTCATAAGTAAAATAAAACACCAAAACCTAACTAGTTCACACATGTGGAAGAGGGTTTAACTTATGTAAAATAAACTTTACTGAGAAACTGAGAATTGATTTCTCCCCACAGCAAGGAACGTATCCCGCCTTCACTTGTGAAGACTTTCAGGACGAATGCAAAGACGATAGGAATATATTCCACATGCTGTGCAAGCTAAGCCTCAGCATAGCACGTTCCCAAGTCGAGGCATTTGATCAGCTGGTCCACTGAAGAGAGATTACAACAAAACAAAGCGCAAACAATGGCCTATGTTATATATAGGTCATTGAGCGCAGACTGCCAAAAGTCGAACATTCGCAAATATCTCCGGCCAACGATACAAAACTATACCATACATCCAATTAGGGTGACAAATAAAGAGTGCGTATAATATTAAGCAACGTGTTTATTCCGGCTTATTCAGTACTTTTATTGTAGTTTACATCATGACAACGGACACAAATACAGAACATCACAAGCAAATCTGCTTCCCGTTACCCTTTAGCTCTGCGAACACCAGGGCAACAGAAAGCAACCTCTTTTCTCGCCTCTTGCAATCGACCGAGGAAGTCAAGGGAGTATTCTGCAGGGCCATGGCACACCCGCTCCCTCACAGGGCTATCAAATTTGAAGTAGCTATTGTCAATAAAAATCATGAAGAAATGAATATGATTGCCTGCTCTTATGATTTAATGGCTAAGAGTTTCTGGTGTAATAGGATGTTTTCCACAAATAAAGATGACAGGCCAGAATGAAATTAAGTAAGATCAGTGTAATCAGCAGACACGTCAGATCTGAAACAAAAATGAAGTCTGAAATTTGTACAGGAAATGTGGGATGCAAAAAATAGCACAAAACCTGTCAAAGATTATTACCTCAAAAAATGTTGACATTTCCAATGTTTTTCTGAGTTGTGCATGGTGTATACACTGTTAAGATGAACTGTACTCATAAATATTTTTTGCTGGGTGGCCATTAACACTTGGTAGGTTCCAATTAGTGCAAAGATAAGTAAAAACCAGGGGGACTAACTCCGCCAGATGAAATTGATAAACCTGGGCTTTAAACTGCCTTGTATATTAGCAGCTTTCAAAGAACAAATAATTGTTTATGTCTGTTTTTCTTTAACCTGACAAAAAACAGAACCCATGTGTTGTTAAGCTGTGTGTTTCTAGACATATATACTCTGAAAGATTGAGTTACCATGACAACTACATATAACCCGCCCAAAGTTAAGATTTACTCATTTCCCTGTTTGTTTTGACATTACAGGCTGAAGAAAAACAAGCCCATGAGGTAAGTTTTGCTTTAAGAGCATTTTGTGTAAGCTAATATTTATTTTTAAATTGGCAAATTTTAGTGCTGAATCTTGAATCATTGTTTTCGAGCTTATGATGAACAAAATTCTGTGGTGTTTTAGTAAAATTTGACTTATATGTTCACAATTTAAAAACCTCTTTGATGTAATTTTTGTGTTGTTTACTGCTTCTGCCTCTAACTAATAAATATATGCCTCTACAAAATATGCCTCTATAGACTATATATATGTCATTCACGGGGTAACTTCTGTTGGGTTTTTTTTTCAATTAATGTATAGACAAAAACATTTAATGATGGCATAATTTTTTTAAAATTATTGATATAAATCTATGTTCTTAATTTTCAGATAAGAAAATTGAGAAGGGAGCTAGAACATGCCCAAGAAAAGGTCATTGCGCTCACAACACAGCTAAGCTCAAATGTAAGTATTAAGTGGAATAAATTTTTAAAAAGTATAATGAAATAATTTTATCTTTCTTACAATCTCAGGTACATGTATATGGAATTATAGATCTTGGGAAGAAACAGAAAAATGTCTTATTACTATTTCTATTTTGGCTTCATGGATTATTTAATTTGTATATTTGTACATCTTTATGTACAATGAACATTGAAAAAAATGTCACCCTAAAATAAAATTTTGTTGAAATTTTAGAAATAAAATAATAAATTACGACTATGGGAATAATTTGTGATGTCTTATGTTTTAATTGTTAAAGGTGAACAGGTGTTTTATCTCCATTTTTTAACTTAATTGCTTTCAGAGAATTGGTGGATTTGGAAACAGCCCCCATTTATTAGCAGCATCTTCACAACAAGTAAGTTTTTCTTTGTTTGGTTTATTGTACTGACTTATCTCCCCTTTCACACACTTTTACATCTACAGATATCTGTGATCTCTTATGTTGTGTTAAATACAACACTTTAGAAGTTTAATTTTTTGTGTTTTTATTGTTTTCAGAAATAGTTTTAATTGCTCAAATGTGTAAAAAATGTTGGGATAATATTTCATGGTTTACCTTGTTACCTGCTAGCTAAAATAATGTGTTTGTTCCACATATTTTTGCTTAGTTACATTTTCCTTCTAACTCTTAATATATTTGTGATTTCTGTATTTATACATCGTATTGATACACTGTAGTCGACATGCATTAAAATACCTGTTCAACTAGATATTTCATGTTTGACAGAACCTGAAAAACTAAGCATGGACCAAATAAATATTCATACTTATATAACCTATGAATTGACAAATGATGACAACTTGTACCCAGTATGCACATGTTAAGAAGTACTTGTATGTGTGGGCTTTATTTCAAACACAAGGTAGAATTTAGGAGTTCTTGGGAAAACCAGTGGAATTTTTTGCACATGATATTATCACTTATTGAAAAGGCCCGCTGGCTAAGGGCAGTTTGTTTGAAGAGTGACAATGCTTTCTTGCTGTCATATAAGCGAAATAACCTTAAACACGGCATAAAACACTAATCAATCAATCAATCTTATTGAGAAGTTAATGCATTTATCTTAGAATGAGATTGAGTGAAATAACATTGACCAATGTCAGTATGACACTCAGCATGAGACCTCAAAAAGACAATACCTTTAAGTGCGTTTCAGAAAACACAGTGTGCTTCCTTTTGTTGGAATGTTTTTGGAGACAGCTCCTGTAGTGCTCTGCCCTTGTTTAGGGAACTTTGTCTACAGAGGGAGCCACTTGGCTAGATAAACAGGACCTGATGCTGTGAGCAGGTGTGATTGAGTGTGTGGTCTCACAGTTGGGCCACGTGTCATAAGATATCAGTTCAACATCGCCTGTTCTATAAGAAATCAATCTAAAATGGACTTACTGGATAGCATCTTTAGGGGTTAATCCTCAGGAGATTTGTTTATGTTTTGTAATTTTACCAATCAAGAAATATTCATTTCCATGTATATTTGTGATTTTAAAGAAAGTGGTCACAATTCCCAAATCAAACTTTTTGCATTATCTATTTTTATGTCTTTGGGGCATCTAGAAGTTTCAAATTGAAACTATGATTGATTGATAAAGATAAAGCTGATTTATCTTGCAAAGATAAATCTCTGCAATACCAAAACACACACACAAAAAAATGTTGCCTTCACTGATAGGTACATTTCCCATGCCACTAGTAAAAAGTGCCACGTACTCTTGAGTATACTTCAGTAGTAAGCAGGCATAATTCATATATGCCATTCGTGATTTTACCCTGAAGTTACTTTAAGTTACTTGATACAAACTACAGGAACATAAAATGCTATCAGCCTTTCTCCAGAAACAATAACATACTTTACTTCATGTAGATATCTTATTTTACAAGTCAAAATATTAACTTTTATCTTGAGGGTTGTAACTGTTTACATAGTCCAAAATATAGAACCATGAAGTCAAACTTAAGAAGTAGCAAGGGTTGTAAAAGTATCTTGAACCCCTTAGGCAGAATTCTGTAAAAAAAAATCAGCATTAGGTTAATTAGTTTAAGTGTTGGGTTTAAGTTTGTTCGAGATCTGATCTTTGTTAGCTGATCATTAAGCTGAAGTCTGTCTTGTAAATTTCTTAATAAATGAAATAGACGACTGGAATTAATTACCATAACAGGATTGGGAGGTTTGGGACAGATTCTCCTTAGACTTGTGTTTGTTTGACCTTTTTTTGCCATACTTATTGCTAGTTCACTCAAAAGATGGCGCTTCAATATAAGTTTGAAAGCAATCCTTGGCACCACCAGCTTATAATCAGTATTAGGACAGTCACGAGACGTAAAAAATGGCTAAAGAGATCCCTTTTGAGTTATGACACAGTTGTTTGTTAATGTTGAATTGATAAATAAGTGGGATCTCTGTAGAGGGTAGTTTTTTTTTAGTGCAACAATGCAGTATTTTTTTAGCACTGGAGGAAGATTAATTTTCCAACATAATCAAATCACTTTCGATTTTATGGTTATGCTAGTGTCAATTATTGTTGAAACACAATGCTGTCAAAGTGAAATAATTTTACACAAGTAAAACACTAATCAATCAGTCAATCATAAATAGGTGAGAAAATCAGCATATTTAGTGTATTTGGTCAGTTGTTGATTTAACCTTACCTTTAGCTTGGGTGTCCAGTTTCTCATTTGGGTAGCCAACTTGTCTGAGCCTAGAGGGTTTTACCTTGGCCAGTAACTCAGACAAATGTCTAACCTCAATCCTTTTACATTACTTATCAAGTTTACCCATCTGTGTGGAATTTGGTGTCTTGCAGATAAACAATTACTAATTCACCTTTATACAGGCTTTTTTAATAATTATATGTTAGTAAAAATAAAATTTATTATAATGGTACTTTGTTTAATTTAGCACTTTCAGCCATAAAATAATTACAGTTAAATATAAATACATTAAGCGCTGATGGTCCATAATAAAGAGTGGGTGGTTTGGACGAAGCTTCCTGTTGCCCTGGTGCTCTCAGATCTGGGCAATACGAATCCAATCTGTTTCTGATGTCTTTGTTTTGCATTTTGGGATTGTCCTGTCTTCATATTTTTTGTTGTTGCCCCTGGTGTCCAGAATATTCTTCATCCATTTGGCTGGCTCGCTGTCTTACGAGTGAAATAACCTTGAGTGATGTGTAAAAACTCTGATCCAACAAACAGAATCCATAATAAAGAAGTTTTCCATTTATTTTTACTGCAATCTGAGACCTACTTTTCAACAAAAGAGTGATTTAGATGAAGTACAGAAAATTAAGTGAAAGCACTTTCTAGTCTTAAGTGCCCTTGGTTTGTGGAGAAGTTGGTGTTTATTTTAGATTTCCAACTCAAACCATTTAGAGAGAAAGAGCCCTAAAGCTGATCTCCCAAAGTGATGTCCAAAAGTTTAAAAGAGACCAGTAAATCTAACATGTGTTTTGAATAGAGGTAGAGTCTAGACCGTTTGTTGCTTTCTTGGGGTGTTGAAAATGTTTGACAAAGTGGGCCATTTGTAGCCTGCCATCAATAGGTCTCCATATTAATCACAAGGCTCCTTAGGGATGGAACATAGTCTAAACATTCCTGCCTCTTTGTCCAGGCTTATTGCTACCAGAAGCTGTGGCTTGAACTTTCTCTCAATTCACTGGCTGTCGAACTTTTCTCCCCACAATGATCGGATTGTATTTTGTTTTGGAACCTGGTTTTAACTTAACATATCGCTCTCATCAACACAATTTACAGTTTCAAGTCCATGGGAACTGGGCGTTTTAAAAATGCGATCTTTATTTACCCCAGATTCCATTTTTTTGCGTTTTTATACATCAGATATTATGTATATATTATTTAGTCAGCTGTAAAGAACAGAAGAGACTTATTACATTTGTCTGCAACATTTTTATAAAGGGAATCTTAATATGTCTTTTTGAAATCTCAAAACTGTACATAGTTTGAGATTCAGTTGTTGCATACTTTCATTGCAAGTCTGCTAAGCAGTGGCAGCTTAGAGGGACAGTTAAAATTTCTCCACACTGGAAGGGTCATCTGTTTGTTGTTACTGGTCAGGGCTGGTTTCACGGCTATTCA
Organism: Mopalia muscosa; assembly: GCA_031763545.1. Lineage (NCBI taxonomy): Eukaryota > Metazoa > Mollusca > Polyplacophora > Chitonida > Mopaliidae > Mopalia > Mopalia muscosa. Next base: position 6,434 of record JARFOD010062009.1, read on the forward strand.
CACCTCTGTTAAAAGTCAGACCAGGCAGCTGTTGTAGTTGTAACCCAGCCTACCATCCTCGGAACCTGAACTGATGTAGAGAAAACTTATATACCAACAGCAAAAATTGTGTGGACTCTCTCCACCAATGAATGTTACTAGGGTCCACATTTACCCCCAATGAGAGCTGTCAGTGAACATTGTGAAAAGTGTCTGGCTTATCTGATTTAAAATCTAATAATTCAGCAACAGAACGGAGACAGCATGGATGCCTATTCACATTACTACAAACAGGTATTTTGCTTTTATTAATAATGCACATTTTTCTTTCTTAAAAAGTTAAACAGAAAAAATGGCTTCAGTTGTTTTCCATGTAATACCAACAAGCGGAATTTTGCAATGTCCTTTTAAAAAAAAGGATGGAGAAATTATTTTAACAAGTTTGCTTGATCAGTTATTTATGGAGAACTTAGGAGAACGGCAGGAGCTTATGTTTTATTACAGGACATAGTATCATTTCATCTGATATATTTTCCTGTGTGTTATGATATAAAATAATGTTTTCTCTGTTATCTTAATTGAGTTTGTGTTTGGGGATGCTGGGACAAAATGTTAGGTTACTGAGGAATTTCTTCACTGTTACGATTTTTGTCAGATCTGATAACTGTCTGGACAGGAAAATGTGCATTGTTGGTGCTTCTTGTTTTCACTGCCCTTTGATAATGCTCTTTAAAATGGTAGTGTATAGGAATGTATTTCAGGTCTATCCGTGACCTATCTCCCGCCAGCATAACCTTCATACTAGCCTCCCTTCATGCATCCGCCAAAGTTATGGATAATAGTGGAGATAATGCTTGTTTGTTCAGCTACATTAGGGTGTATGTAAAAAGTCAGCTGGCGCTCAGTGGACCCCTGGGTGAAGCATCCACTACAATGATCCCCAAAAGAAATCCGACCCTATCATTGGACTAACCAGAATTCCATATGACTTGTCTGTTCTGGACATCATAAACCAAGCCCTAGCTACCAATGATCTGATAAAACAGAGATATCCTCATGTTGGTTAAAACAACTGGTGGCCTCCTGCTCCAAAAAAAAAAACCTCTTGTTCAATCCCCCAAGAAAGTTCTTTGCCGTGGAGGTTAAAAAAAAAATTGGCTGTAGGTGCATACCAGAATTCAGCCAATTTCCCGAACAGAGTGGCCAGTTCAGCTCATGTCAGGAATTTTACAAGATTTTTTCTCTGGAGGTGAAAATGCCAGGATGGTGTTAGTATGGTGATTGTTTATAATGGTGCTTGACACCTGTCATTACTAGTCATGCCTGGTAGAATCTCAGACATTTCCAACCATGTAAATGTCCCAGTCTATTCACTGGAATTGATCCCAGTATCATCAGTAATAGTATCTGGCTCCAGCAGAATTAAGTTAGAGGATCAAAGTTGGGCCTGTGATCTCCCCACTTAGACTGTTAGCTAGGTTACCAGCTTCCAAGACTGTACCACACCTAAAAAGAGTTCCCAGTTTCTTAGGAAGCAATTTCACGCTGAGTGAAATTTAACAAGTTCAACTTGGTTGTTTTCATACAGATAGGGTAGTTGTGATGGATGGCGTATGGCGTGAGGTATTGTTTTCCACTTTTGAGATGCAACAGCTGAAACTCACAGTTATCTCTCTGTTGATCTGCTCTTGTTTTGGCAACTCTGATTTTTGAGAAATTTTCATCTGGTATTGCCTTTCCTGTGTTTTGTTAAATGAACGGCTGTGAAATTGATCATCTTGTCTTGTTGGCTGTCATAAGTAACACTAGAGACTTCAGCGACTTAGAGGCTCCAGTTTTTTGACGGGTGATGAAATGAATAAGTAGGATAGTGAAAACAAGACTATTAGAATCCTTCCATGGCTCTAAGTTTAAGCTCTTTGTAATAAAAATCTCCATGCTTCATCGAAAGCTACTTCTCCAACAATCTACTTTGAAATCTCAGAAGGCATCCTAAGGTAACTGCCAAGACTTTTTTTGTCAGCGGAAGATTTAATATCAATTAGATACGGTTGCTGGAAAGGAAAACTTGTTCTCGAAAAGATAAAGAAGCTAGGTCAGATGGGATATGGTATAATTGCACAAGCAGATTTCTTCGTCTCCTCTTCACGGCTCGGTATCCAATGCTGAAAAAAGTCAATTTGGTGAGAAGCTCTTCACCACACGTTCTTGGAATGTTATGAAGTATCTATGTAACCTTAGCAAAAGTGTAAATAAGAACAGGTGATCTGCTGTGCAATCAAGAAACGTTGTGCAGGTGTACGGCTGCTATGATGTAATTTTATTAAGAGAATCATTTAGGGGTCAAAGGATTAACCATGAGGAGATTCATTCAAGAAGTCAAGTGATAAGGGTTGTATCTGCTGACATGTTCTAGGCGACCTGCATGTACTAACCTAATGCTTCTGACCTCTGCTCAAACAGGATCACCAATGACAGCTATGCATCATTTGAACAGGTTATATCTAATGACTTTTGCCAACGTAAACTGCACATCAAAGTAGTTTCAAATTTTCAGTGAATTTTTTAATAGAACTTTTACAACTGGATTAACTTTTCTGTCAAACAGAACTCTTGAACAACTCCAAACAGCTTTCAATGCACTGTTAAGTGTGATGTTTTTGAATTACAAACTTTTGTGATGTTTGACGGTTTTGGAATTTAAAATCTGGCAAAATGTCTAAAATAGAAGGAAGTCCTAGAAGAGGATGTCGTTATTGTACAAGGAGTTACCCATCAGTTGCAACGATCCCAGAAACAAGTGCACAACACGTAGGTTAATACATTGTTCTTCTGATTATACTTTTTGGTCTGAACAGACTTTTTAAAATCTTTCTACAAAAATCACCTGTTCAAAAAGCCAAAGGTTTATCATTACAATATTTATCATTTTGAATTTTTTTTTTTTGTTTTGCCATAAAGATTAGCTTGGCTTTTCTCTTTTTTTTTTTGTTGATTTGGAAATCCAATCAAAATTGTTATGTGATGCAAGAGCTCACCATCGCTTGTTTTGGGAGTAATTATTGACTTTCAGTTTTTGTTGTTCCAATACTATTTTACCAGCAGATTAGTCTTCCAATCAGAATCAGTTAAAATTGTGAGCTGCAAAAATGTTTTCCTTATTTGATTTCAGCCACATCTGTTCTTACATTAAGCTTGTAATGTTATAGGCCCAACTGAGCCAGTTATACCTTGTATCATTAATATTATTATGTAACGTGTATGTATTGGAAACCTTTGAAGTCCTGATGTAATATACACTTGGATGACTTTGCATAATAACCTAATCTCTGTCCAACCAGATGTGAAAATCCTGCTGTGTTTCTATAACTTGCAACCAATATTCAGCTGCCTCACTTTGTCTTCATTTGTAATACACCGCCATCCAGTAAATACTCGAATAGTTCAGTTAGAATATAATTTATTCTGAAAAGATTTGTCAGAAAACTTCTGAATAAGTTTTGTTGACATTTCCGTGTGAAAATGATATTATGCTTGTATAAAAGTTTAGGAAAATGTCTGATTACAATCAACCAAGTTGACAGAATAACTCTACGTCTAGAATTTTTTAAAAACTAAATGAAGATAGATGTATTTACAAAATTGTGATTTTTACTTGTATATTTTTATAAGAGCCTAAGCTTACCTTCCAGTTTTCAGTCGATTGATTGATAGGTGTTTAACTCCTTGCTCATGGTTGTCACACTTATTATAACAACAAACTGGATTTATTGTTGTATTTATGGTTTGAATTGAATCAGACATAGGCAATTTAAGTCCTGGGGTAAGACTGTGATTCATCAGGACTAATCTAACTCGACCTCATTATCAAACTACACGGTTCCTTCAACATCTGAAGATCAAACTGTTCTATTACAGCTTGTCTGATGAAGAGTAAATTGGGTGCTCTGCTAGAAGTATGGTCTTCTTTAAGATAACTAATATAGATAAATAAAGCAGATGTGGACATTTTTTTGGCCATGATAAAACACCTACATGAAAAGCATTGACTTTCCTATTAGTATGGTGCTGTGACTAAGGCAAGTATGTTATGCATCTAGTCTTTGCTTCAGACTGGAGGAGCTTAATTTTGCAGTAGAGAATTTTGGGCCCGCGGCCTTGGATTAGTAGTAAGATGTGCACTTACTAAACTGAATCTGCTTTGATGTACTGTTCACCCAATCAAGTCCGCCTGTTGTCCATCAGGTATATGAGAGAGTCATATGATGTGGCTCCCGCAATTGCCAGGGGGGATTTTTTTTAGGGTTTCCTCCTGGTTTTCCACCATAATAAGGCTAGGTGCAGTGTGAAGTGGACAATTCGTTGTCATATTAGTGAAATACCTTTGAGCTTTTGAGTATGATGTTTAACCTCAATCAAACAAACATATAAATTTAAGGTTATGTAAGTGTTGCAGTACAATGTCAACATAAATTAAACATGAGGATCATGTAAAACATTCCTATACATATCAGAAGAATTGTTACAACACACTTCAGAGGACTAAAACTTTCAGATTTGTCTTATTATTTCGTCAGAAGTTTCTGAATACCTGGACACATTCTCAAAGAACATTGCTTTTTTTAAAGCGGAAAGCGGGCGGTTGGAGGTAGCTTCATGTTGCCCTGGTGTTCTCAGAGCTAAAGGCGAATAGGAAGCTGATCTGTTTGTGCTGTCTGTATTGCATCTTGTATTTGTCCTGTCTTGTCTTTGTTTGTTGCCAGTGGTGTGGAGGGTGGTTTCCTTCACCCATTGGGCTGGCACGTCGTCATATAAGTGCAATACCATTGATTAGGACTTTAAATCCCAATCAATCAAACAAATAAACAAACAAATTTAAAGCGTTAAAACAATTTTCAACAAGTTTTTTTTTTAAAATCTTATTAAAAAATGTAATGGCCAACAAGTACCAATTTTAGAAGAAATGCATGTATAATCAATTATTTAAAGTTAAAAAAATAAAACAAATATCATTTTCCATCTGTATACCTTTATATTCTCTTTTAAAAGTGTTGGTTAGCACAGTTTATCAACAAGCTTGGAATAAATTGTCTTTATCTTAACTCACTTCAGAATGAGGCCTCATAAATAGTGAGAGAGAAGTAGATACAAAGTTGGAAGCACAGCTTATAGTTTATAGGTTTTGATAAGTACCTTTAGAACTATCAGTTATTGCGCCCCCTAGTGACATCCTTCAGAACTAATCTTTATTTTAAGTCAGTTGCACTTTCTGTGAGGGGAAAATGTCATAGAAGCAAAAATCTACAAACTCAGCTAATGGAATGGGAATTTAAAATACTTTATTGAACATGCAAAATGGTGGGTTCTTTCTTATTTTGTCTCTTATGTTTGGCTTTTACAGCTGTCAGATGAGACAGTTCCTGTTGATAAGTGTTTTATTTTTGGCATAGTTCATGCTCGTTCATTTGGCATAAGATTGATAAAAGAATTGTAGACATAGTACTGATTTAGCAGGATTTCATAGAATGTTATCCAAGCAGGAAATAAGAGAATTACAGATATGAGATGTTTGAAAACTTTTGGCGACATCTTAATTTGGCTGTCAAAATTAACTGATATCTGTCTTTGGAAATTTGTTTGTATTTCTAAGCAGGGGGACACACTAATACATTCCTGTCAGTTGTTAGATTTGATAAATGTTTAGGTAACTCTTCAGTTTATTAGACACTCAAAAGTACAAAGGGTACACTTATTGGGAAATAAATTAGTCCATTTTATAAGCTAATGCGGATTATGGTCTTACATTTTTTGGAAGTTATCTGATAAGATGTAAATAAATTTAAATTAAATTGAGAAATTAAATCTGTTAAAAATGTGTTACTTTTTTGAATGTGAAATGTGGGGTATGTTTTGTTGACAGTTTTGATTTGGTTTGATAAATGTTTGCAAAACTTGCAAATTTACATCTCCAAATTTTTATTATTGATGCTGTAATGGTTTTTTATTTATTTATTTATTTTTTTTTTTTGCTTTGCAACTCAAAAATGTTGATTTCATTTAGTTGGTAAATGTTTGAAGAGGCCAACTTTGCAAATTCATAGCTATGTTTCCAAATATTTATGTGAGTTGCTGCAAAGGTGCTAGAGTTTTTGTTATACAGCTCAAAAGTGTTGTGAGACTAGATAAGGTTATACAAATGATTTTGCTGACAGATCAGTCCCCGGACCCTGCACATTAGCATGGCCACTAAAGCTACTGTAAACTGAAGCATATATTATTGTTTGCCTAGAAAATAGTGAAAGTTTAACAGAATCAGCAAATGAGGATAACAATTGCTTGGGATGTTTGCTGATATGATACTGTTATCTAAAAAATGTCAACTTGTTAAAATTCATTGTAACATTCAGTATTTCTTGGCTAAGAAAATAAGCAAATTTCAAAGTTTTAGGATATTTATTTCACTTTAATTGATTACCTCCCCTGATTGGAACTGTTTATAAATGATGACAAACTGATTGCTCTTGTACTATATTAATGGCTGACAACCCATGTGTTATCTTACCCATGACTGAATTCCATACATTTTAATGACAGCTGCTAGAGATGCTATGAACTATCTTTTATCTAACATTAGACTGTTAACAAAATATCGGCTATAAATATTGTTGGTTTGAGAGTTCATGGTGATAGAGTGAAGAATTTAGATATTTATTTTTAGGTAAAATTAAATTATAAATGCACAGAGCCATATGATTCTGCAGTCAAAGTTTCAGTAGAAATAAGGGAAAAAAATTGTGTGCACAATTCTGAAATTTTTGGCAATTTTTCTATTTTGTTCAATTTGGTTTATATCAAATAGTAATAAATGGTTCATAGAAGTTTTAAAAGAATCTATTTCAGTCCTGCGGTCAATGAGCCAGTCCTGAAATTTTCCTTTAAGCCCCCAAGGTATCTGCAGCTGTTGTGTCTGTCATGGTCAGAAATATCTGTGGTATGTGAACTGGTCAGTTCATCTTAAGTGGACATTAGTCTTATTGTGGCCGGCCAGTGTTCAGACATGTTGGCAACATGCTTCTCTGACACTATTAAAAAACAGTTCTTTTTGTTTTTCGATGCAAGTTTTTAAAATAAAGTTAAGATTGCTTGCATTGTGGCTGTACATCCAATTTAAATATCGAATTGAAATAAAGATATGCTTCAATGTTAAAACTATAACTATATATTCATTACAGTTATGATTTGGCAATATTATAATCAAAATCATTTCTTATTAGTTTTATTAATGAATTACTCGTAGTTTACAAATTCTTGAAGGGTAGTTGTTGTTGGATCTTTGAACACAAAGCCCGAATTTTATTGCACTGTAAAAGTTGTAGTATTTACAAAAATCTATAGCTGGACGATTTAAAAGATAAACAGGCTGTATGTTAAAAGGAGCAAATGGTTTATGCAGTCTGACTATGATTAAGTGGTACAAGTTGCCACTCTTTGCCAATTTGTGCTATCTGCAGGTCGACAGTCTGTTAAGGACATATAATTAGAGGGATTCGATGTATGTTAAACAGTAAAGAGGTGCTTAACTCAGGGGCTTTAGGAAAGGAATCTGGGTGGAAACATGTGCCAGTTGGCAGGAGTTCTACAAAATTTGGAAAGAGTTAAGCTGAGTAATAGGAATGGAGTAAAAGTGTGTACTTCACTCTGGCAAGTGCATTCCGAGTGGCTTAATTAACGAACTACCTGATATGTAAACAGCAAATTCTCCTCCTAGTTGTTAAAAGGCTGCGATGAGACTGGTATTAAAAACATAATGATTTAAGCATGACTCCAGGGTCATCCCTTCAAAAACTGTCTTCTCAATGATGTGCCAAAAAGTCTACTATTTCCTACATCAGATTAGAGCCAACTTGAGTTTCATAATAACTTCCTGTAAATTTGCTGGTTTTTATAGGCTTATGTAATGCGGTATGATGTTTGTTTGGGGATTGCTGCTTGTTAATTGCCTTATTATTTTTATATCAGCTGCCCTGGAACGACAGCAGTGTGTCCTAAGCATAGTCGGACTGTTTTTACTCAATCAATCTAAAGCAGACAAATATAGAATATAATTATAAGGGACAATTTTCGAAATATTTGCTGTCATTTTAGCCATTGATAAATCATTTTTCTTAAAAACTTATCTTTATAAATGAGAATCTGTATTTTATGGCTTTGCCATATGTGATATGTGATAGTTTTCTTTCCTGACGAACATGCTTAAAAACAAATTACAGCTTATTACAGATCTTTATTTTCCCAGTAGCTATGGGTGTTCTTTGTGATTTTCGTTTACAGCACATTCCAAGCATTTTTAGTGCAGTTTTCCCCGTCATTCATGTAAACAATGAGAATAAAGGCGGAAAAATTAGCTCTGTAGAATCACTAATAGGAGTAGAATTTTGTACCTGCCATTCAAACTGGCTGAATTTGTTTACCGAGAAAGAAAAGCTTAGGCAATCTCCTACTGTGTGGTTGTTGTAATGTTAAATATTATGACATCAATCACAGCATAAATGGAGACCACACACTTCGAGCTTGAAGCAAAAGTGTGACAAATCTAAATAGTTTGGATCAAATAGGCTAAGAATTAGTTGTATTTAATCAGATTTATTAAGTTTACTTTGTAATAAAGATTTATAGTATTTTAATATTTCATAATTGTGTAGACCGAATGTTATACGATATCCTTGTTTTCGGACAGCATTAGTACATTCAACAGGGGAGATAGCTTGATAACTGCATGCATGCAAGACACCAGGAAGCTATTTGCTTTGTTGTTTTGACAAAAAGACTCTTTTGAAAAAGCTTTTGTAGACAGCTTCAAAGGAACAATTGCTGTTTATGCTCTGCATTATCTCTTTATGGACAGAGATTCTATTGCACTTCAAAACTGTTTTGAGGATTTTGGAATTCTTTGATATATTTCAAACACAATTTGCTTTGAATAATCTTTTGGAAACCTGATTAAAGTTAAGTTTTGTATTCAGCCGGGAGAACCTCACATAATGGCATAGGACTAAGATTCTATTTACACGTCAGTTGTAAAATGTATCTCGTGGGTAATCTAATATTAACTGTAATTAGTTTTGAGGGATTTCTCGTGTGATTTCTCATCACTGATTTGTAACAAAGAGCAAAGTAATATTTTGGAATATTTAGGCAATTTGCTAACGTCCTTTGAATACAACTTGGCTGTAGTTGAAATCTGGTGACTTGCTGTCTGTCAGGAATTTGGTTTGGAATCTGTTATATCTGGTGTGTTTCCCATCTTTGTCAAAAAGACTGTTTATCTACAAATTGTACCAGATGCTAAAACCATTCCTAGAAAATGTTTTCCAGAAATCATGTTTATGAATGGGGGAAGAGTTTTGGACAATTCTTTCAAGTGTTCAGTTACAGGGGCGTATGAGGAGGCATGAGCTTCAGCAGTCCAAGAGCAGGAGGGACAGCAGCTTGTGTCATTTGATAGTGGCCATCTTTGTTTGATATGCTGATGAAGGGGCTTGCAGATGGCCTCTGAACAAATTCAAGCAGCACAGACTAAATTATCTCATGTGATTAAAAACATGTCTGCTTCATGTTTAATGCAGACCAAACTTGCAACAAACCATGTCAATCTTGTTTACTCTCTGTCTTCCGTGTGGTAAGACATTACCAGCGTAATCTTGTGGGATTTTTTTGTTTGTGGCAGTCATGAAACAGAGACATAAAAATACAGCCCTCAAATATTTTCTCTTTTTTTTCCAAAAATTTTTGCTGGATGTTTTGTTATTGCAGCTGTTTAGTTTGGCACAATTTTGATCTTAAAGAAAATATCAGTGTATGAAGTGCTCAACTGTTACAGCATACAATGTAAGAAAATTATTTTATATTCATATTTGCTTATTAAATGGGGGTTTGGGACCTTTCTTTCTTTCTTTGTTAAAGAGTTCTAAATTGGCATGGACCAAAGGGAGTTAACTGATGTAAACATTTAGTTGGAAGGTTTGTGATGTTGAAAATCATTTTGTCAATCAACTGACAAAGTACCTTCCCTTGATTATTGAAGTGCGAAATCAGTTTTTAAGTACAGATCTTCTGATGTCATAAGATACAGGGCAATCTGTTATCCGAATTAGTTACTTAGCAAAAACTTGTTTTAGAACACTCTTTATCCAACTTATAGCTACATATTTTTTTCTAATTAAGATATCGTGTAATTAAAATACATCTCATTGGGAGGTCTGGTTGAAAGTTTATCGTAATGCTGGCAATGAGGCCTATCTAATATTACACATCTATCATTTTGATATTGATGTAGGTAAAGGAAATGCATCTAAACATCGTAAGGTACAACTGTTTTCATAACCTTCACAAATATGCCTGTTTTCATATTTTCTGGAGCACAGAAGAGTGCCAAATTTCAGCAGATGGCCTTTGTAACATATCTCCATATGAGTATGGGGTATGAAAAAACTTAGAATTTGGCAGGCTGGGAGCTATTTACAGCTAACTGTGTTTGTGGGTTGGGTGGTAGCCACATGGTTTTCTTCCGCCTCAAGTCATAATCTCTGATACACAAGTATAACCATTTCCAGCTAAACCTAGCTAGCAACAGTTACAAAAATAAATAGAAAGCATCTCTTTGGCTGTGTTTATAGTTCTGCCCCAAGTGGCCCTTCACTCCTGAGCTTTGTAGGAAAATATTAATGTGTATATGGCTACTGTTAGTTTTTGTGACTCATTTTCTTGAACCCTATTCCCAGGTCATGTTGCACAGCATCTTTGGAAGTACAAGGGAACTTTATATATTAATGACTATACAATCTGTATATGTTTCCACGTTTTTCTACATGTTGTCTATAATAGTTGTAGCAATTATAAAATATTCGAAATGAAAGTTTTATTGTTTTATTTTTGACAATTGTTGAGAAAAAAAATGCCTCACAAATTGATAAAATCGATGCAATGTACCAGATACAATTAAATAAAAAAAAGTGTACAACGGTGCAAACTCTCAGATACAATTCAATTTTTTTTAAAAACGCGCTTTTCATTAAATATACTGCAAACAGCTATTCACATGTTTTGCAGCAGTCTCCCATAACGTTGCTGACAGTTTGATTGTTTGTTTCATTGGGGTGAAACTTTGACTTAAGGGTGTTTCACTTATATGACGACAGATATGACTACCAGGTTTCAAGTCCATCTGTCAACCTCGGGAATAAGATTTAATCAGGTTTCCTCTCAGTTTCCCACCCATTCAAGCAAGGAACATTGGGAAATGGACAATAAATTGCAAATAAGTGAAATTCCCTTCAGTACAGCTTTAAACCCAGAACACAAACAAAGAAACATCAACCTTTGTTACTGCAAAGGGCAGTTTGTTCACAGAGTAGCAATGCTGTCTTTACTTAGCATTGGAGGAAAATTAACTTTCCAACATTATGAAAACTCTTCACATCTTGGTTATGCTAGTGTCAATTATTGTTGGAATACATCACTGTCACAACAACACCAATCAATCATTCAGTCAGTCTTTACTAGACTATCATAATAATGCAATGGTTATTTATATCATGAACACCTTATAAACTTACACTGAAGAGATATTAGGCCATACCTGTGCTTCCTTATACTACATGCTGAGCGAATTGGTTCCCATTGTTTGTTTGAATGTTATTACCATGTTTATCAGGTACATGCACCAAGTTTGATGAACAGAAATAGATTTGCCCTCAATAGCTTTTGTACGATAAAGTTATTTAATGATTGTAAATGTCTTATTTTAGAAACTTGTGATTAACCACAACAAAAAAGCTCTTGTTATGTCTGGACTGATGTGCACATATACATGTATCTTCACCTTTGTTATTGAGTATTTTCAAAAATATTCTCAGAGAAAGACCTATATATTTTATGAGTAGAGAGTTATAATTCTTTAATCCAGATACAAACTCGGATCCTTAGACATACCCATGTTTAAACACCTCCAACCTTGATACAAACCTGGATCCTTAACACATATCCTTGTTTAAAATTCCTCCACCTGGATACAGGTTTGGATCCAAACCTGGATCCTTAGCACATATTCATGTTTAAAACACCCCCAACCCGGATCTAAATCTGGATCTTTAACACAGATCCATGATTAAAATCCCCCACCTGGATCCAAACCTGGATCTTTAACACAGGTCCATGATTAAAATCCCCCACCTGGATCCAAACCTGTATCCTTTCACTTACTCATGTCCATGTTCTTGTTTATAGTAATTAATTTAAGAAACGTGTTTTCAATTTGTTCAAGTATTTTTATTCTTGTAAACAAGTAGAGAAGTTGTCAGTTAGTTAGTTAGCCCTGTTGTCCAGAAAAGTATGGCCATAAATTAGATTGAGATAAAAATAAACATTTTTGAGTGGAACGCTGGGCTCCCTGATACCAACCACTTGTATCAATCTGGGATGGTTTTGTAAGGAGTAGGTGGAAGGGGTTGTTGATGTATTGATGCAGTTATTTCAGTAGGAGTGTAATGTGCTTGAGGTACCTGTGTTTAGTACTATGTTTACCTCTTTTACACCCATCAACAAACTCTTTAGTCATGTAGTTGAAATAAGTCATCCTAAAGGATTGTCCATTATCAACTGGCCTCTGAAAATCTCCTTTCTGTATTCTCTACACAGTCATTTCAGTTACAAAAAATGTCTCAGATATACATGGTACTGGCTTTACATTCGAGCAATTGTCAAAAATAGATAATGAAATCGTGAAAATTGTTTCAGATATAACGTCTTTACATTTTAGTGATAAGTAGTGAATACTGCTGACTGTAATACATTAAAAGAATTTATATTTACCAAAAATGAGTAAATATATTAGCAAGTGTTAAGGCTTTTAGAATCAGATTTCCACATCTAAGGAAATTATTTATGCTTTAGATACATGTCCAAAAACACAGATGTGGTGTTCATCTTTACATATCATATATCTTTTATGTGTGAATTTATGTCTAATAAATAATGTGTAATGTAATAATTGCCAGTAAAATTGAATATAATATTTTTTTTCCCACGGGTCATATGGCTTTATCTCCTTTCCCATTCAAGAAGAAATGCTAGTAAATTTTCAGTCAGCCCCTTTATCTTAGACTCCCACACTCTTAGAATGAAACACTTCTCACTATATGTCCTGATCAGTCTCTGATATGAACTAAAATTGTCTCACTTTGACAGTTTGATATAAATAATCAAAGCCCTTGTGACATTAACAGTTCACAACTGTGAATTATGGCTGTGATGACAAATTTATACACATTGACATTAATGGCAGTATTAAATTTACGAAATGTGTGTGGGATGACATTTTGATATAAATAACAATTCTTAAACTGTTTTGAAAAGTCTAAATAGAGAACCAATGACATAACTTAGGTAAAAATTGCTTCTAAGTGACAAGTGTAAATAAATCAATGTCACTTTTCTAACTTACGCTAGGTTTTGTTTGAAACAAAAAGGATTTGCGAGTCATTTTTGGTTTGAGTAAAATTATTTACCAATGTTTCTGTATATATTAGAATTGTTAATTGAATTGTAAATATTATATAATACTATTCATAAGATGTAGTTATATCTCTACACGTTTACTTATTTATATACTATCCTAATAGTTTTTGTGATCAAAATATTCAATGAGAAATAAAGTGATCCAGTTAAAAGTTTATATATAAAATCTCTTTCTTGTATGTGCCTGTGAGGGAGCGTATGTGCCCGTGAGGGAGCGGGTGGGCCATGGCCCTGCAGAATACTCCCTTGGCTTCCTCAGTCAATCGTAAGAGGCGAGAAAAGAGGTTGCCCTGGTGTTCGCAGAACTAAAGGGTTACAGGAAGCAGATTTGTTTGTGATGTTCTGTATTTTTATCCGTCGTCATATAAGTGAAATACCCTTGAGTACGACATTAAACACAAATCAAACAAACAAACAATCACACTAAGGGCAGTTCTTAAGGATTTGATCTTTTCATTGGAGGCAGATAAATTTTCAACTTAGCAAAAAACTTTACATTTGTGCTAGACTAGTGTATAATTACGGTTGGAAAACATATCCTTCGTGGAAAGTGAACTATCCTTGAGCATAAGGTAAAGCACGAATCAATCTATTGTCTCCATTGGAATAAAGTATACCTATCAGTTTAGATACTAGTTTTGTTAAACAGTAAACAGTAGCAATTTACCTCATCATGTGATTAAAATACCATCAAATATGTTTCACACACCTTTTAAACCAAACCAACTAATTGGCTGTTTATTTCACTTTTGGATCAGACGAACTCTTTGAAATGGCAGCCGTTACACCATAGACAAAGTATTCAAAATATTCCCACCTAAAACTCTAGTCAAATGATGTGTATTGAATCCATGCCTGTGATTTGTTATTTATGACTATTATTAAACACCAGTATATATTTGGTTTCAAGGTCGTCAGTTGCTCTGTGAAGGTTACCTGACAGAAATCCGCATACAAGGCGGTTACGGGTCCACAGTTGAACTCTCTAGGAAAGGAATCAACTGGTATTCAAATGCACAAAGGTCAAAGGCCACACTGGAACTAGTTCCTAGTCAGGATCTGCGTAAACCAGTTAAAATTCAAGTCACAGTCTCAACTAGGTAAGGTTTATTAGTTAAGCTCAGTATATGGATATAACCGCAGCCTATTCCATACACATAGATAGACTGGTAAAAGGATCAATTTAATCCTCAAAAAACAAACGGCCGTCAGTGTTAGCTACTTTATAGATGATATAAGAGAAGATGGTGTACTACAAGTTATTTGTTCTGAGATATTGGTTATCTAAGAATTTATAAACGAAGATAATAAAATAATAATATTCGGATTGATGGATCAATTGTTTACTGTTTGAAGATAACATGAGAAACGGTTCATTTTCAAATTTCTTTTAAAAAGAGTGTTAGCAAATATAGTGTTATGACTGTCTGAAAATTTGATACGAACAATTTTCAGTACATCTGATAGCCCAAACAACTTTCACAATAAGTCATAAATCTGAATGAACAAAGAGTTGTATTATCTGCTATATTCTCTTTCAGTGTTCCATCTCTGCAACCAGTTTCTAGTTCTACCTATTCCACAACATTACCACAAAGAGTTAATGCCCCTGTGCGGAATGTGCCTGCCCCTAAACCGGAGATTGATCCAGCAGTTGCTAAGTTGCAGGTAATCAAACAGTAATCAAATAGTGTGACATAAGTTATATGTGTTTAATGAAGTGGCTTAATCATTATCAAAAACAAAACCTTTAAATGTGTCTTTAACCATTATGTAATTTTTAATTTCAGAATTCACTGTATTTGAAGTTGATAAAACAGCGTAATGATTTGTCTCAGGAAACGGGATACCTCCCTCACTCCATAGCCAGCAATAAAGTGCTCATAGATATGGCTAAAATCAGGTCAGTTGTCTTTTCTTGTTTGCAGCAGATAAAGTTTTTATACAGAAATATATTCTTTCACATTCTTTCAATAAGATCCCTCTATTATGTAAAAAGGTTTTCTTCAAATTATCGCCCCGTGAGGGAGCGGGTTGGCTGTGGCCCTGCAGAATACTCCCTCGGCTTCCTCGGTCGATCGTAAGAGGTGAGAAAAGAGGTTGCTTTCTGTTGCCCTTGTGTTCACAGAGCTAAAGGGAAGCAGATAAGTGAAATACCCTTTAGTACCACGTTAAACACCAATCAAACAAACAAACAAACTCAACATTCCGCCAAAGGAAAATACTTATAACTTACTGGAAAACTTCATCTAAATACTGAACAATCTGTATCCTCAATTTTTCATAAGGAGATAATTTCTTCTTTTTACCCATATCTTGTAAAGTCTGTAACACAAATTTTAAAAAAGAATAAGATTTTCTCTGGACCTGCAATCCAAGTAACTTATGAATGTTATTAACATGTTTTAATTAAAGTGATAATTTGTGAATAATAATTCACTTCAGGTGTTTGACTTGTATGACATATTTTGTATCCCATTAGATGGTTGGTTTGTCTGTTGGATTGGGATTTAACTAGTGCTGAAACGGTTAATCGGGTTATAAACTTGAAGTTATTTGAATAGTAAAATCGCTAACTGATTAACCTAAAAATTTGACATGCCCCCTTAACTATGCCGGCCATGTGCAAAGTGCTGGGTAAACTACGTGCAGAGAAATCTGCCCCTGTGTTTAACTTCTGTTATTTTTTAAACAAATGGTGAAATAAAACTTAAAGGGGTCCCCTTTTAAGCCGTTAATTGTTTCCTGTCTATCACATGGTCTTTTTCTTCTCAGTTGGATGTATGGCGGTTGTTTAAAGACTTAGGTACGTGATTGCGGATTTCTTTGGAATTTTAAAGGCCAG